>VYZX01027437.1:16810-56746 GCA_013401335.1 Brachypteracias leptosomus | reverse complement strand
TGAGGAAAAGCTGAGGGAGCTGGGGCTCTTCAGCCTAGAGAAAAGGAGACTGAGGGGTGACCTTATTAATGTCTATAGATATGTAAAGGGCAAATATCGGGAGGGTGGAGCCAGGATCTTCTCAGTGACAGTGATAGGACAAGGGGCAATGGGTGCAAGTTGAAGCATAGGAGGTTTGGGGTAAACATAAGGAAGAACTTTTTCACAGTGAGGGTGACAGACACTGGCCCAGGCTGCCCAGGGAGGTTGTGGAGTCTCCTTCTCTGGAGACATTTAAAACCCACTTGGACGTGTTCCTGTGTGACCTGCTCTAGGTGATCCTGCTCCAGTGGGGGGGTTGGACTAGATAATCTTGCAAGGTCCCTTCCAACCCCTAATGTTCTGTGAAATAGCACCTCCTTGGTCTGGTTGAAGATGTAGGCTTCAAATTGTGAGTGAACAATTTCCATGGATGGGATACCTACACCCTTTCTCAAAAGCCCAGACAACAATAGAATCTGATTTTTGTTGTTGTTGTTGTCAGGCTAATTGGTTCTACTGTAAAAAGCCCCCATTGTGTAGGACTCTTTTATCTACAATTTAATTTTGTCTGTTCTTTTTTCCTTCATCAGTGGGTTGCCATTAACATTTATGCACCAGCAGATCTTTAAAGATTTGTCCTTGTACAAACATTTACCAATTTATAAAATGTGCATTATATAGATGTCTCTTGATGTACCTACATTTCTGTAATGGGTTCCATAATAAAGATGATTGCTTATGAGTTTTAAAATTAGTCCATGTGATTTCTATTAGCAAGTACATGCTAATAAACCATCTATTTTCCTGCACCTTTGTGAGCTCAAAATATCTTTCCAAGTGCTTGACTTGTCTCAGTTTTGCACATACATGTAGCATTTACATTCTAATATTTTTCAGTATTTGGCCTCTACTTTTCTGCTTTGCAGAGATATGAGGAGATAAACTGAGGTGATAAATATATCCAAGAGGATTTTTGTATGGTTTTCCATTTACAGTATGTTAATATTTGTCATGCAACGTTTGACATGTGATTTTTCATGAATTTGATGTAAAAAAAAATAGGGAATTAATAAAACCTAATCAAACTATACCTACTTGTTTTGACTTTTTTTTTTTACTTTTAGTACACTGATATACTTGAAGAGGAGAAAACAACCAGGCCAGCCTGAACATCTTTTCCATTTATAAGAATTATCAGCAAGCTGAAAAATCAATTATTGCTGTTCCTCCATATGAAATATCCCTCTTCAGTAGTGCCCTGACTTGCACACTCTTTTTCTTCCTAGCCAACAGCACTTGCTTGCTTCTTTTGAGCAGGGCCTGTTGCAACAGGACAAGGGGTGATGGTTTGAGATGAAAAGAGGGAGATTTAGACCAGAGAGAAGGAAGAAATTCTTCATTATGAGGAGAGTGAGACCCTGTCCCGGGTTGCTCAGAGAGGTGTTGATGCCCCATCCCTGGAACCATTGCAGGTGAGGTTGGACAGGGCTCTGAGCAACCTGCTCTAGTTGCAGATGTTGGACTAGATGACCTTTAAAGGTCCCTTCCAACACAAAACATTCTATGATTCTAGTATGAAATCCAGGTGTCAACTCCCTGTCAGAGGCAAGACCTTTGTCTCTCTACAGATGAGTGCAAAACTGCACAAAGCTGCTGATAAGAGGTGGTGCCAACCTGTCAGATCTCACTGCAGAAGACAATGTAGAGGGGAGAAAGAACCTTGAGTAGCATCAAGGGAATCTGCATGGGCTGCACGATCAGTGTCTTTAAAGGTCACCAGCTATGTTTGCTGCCTTTTCCTCACTAGATCCTTGAATCCTCTGCTGTGTAAATCCCTTTTTAATTCATCCTCACAGCCAGTACTTGGGCACTTAACCACCAGCCCCTCAAACTCTTCAGGCCACTAAGTATTTTGATATTTAACCAGCCCCAAAGAGGACAATAATCCCATTGCTGCTCCATGTTTCATGAGTTGGCTTTTTAATTATGGTGATTCCACCTCAGTAGCTGTTGCACTATAATAAGCCCTCCCCTGTCAGGGGGGGAAACAGTAAAAACTACAAACCCTGCATTAGGAGGAAGCATTTAAGTCCTTGCTGCAAAGTTCACTGCCATCTATTAATTAGCAGAGGCCACAGGAGCTGTTTTGGGGGCTCTCAGAAGAGAATTGTGTTTGCAACTGATAGTTATATCCCTTTAATAGGAGGCTGCACAAATAACCTGCTCATCTCCTGCTCATTTCAACCTGAATGAAGGTGGTGATGGTTCCAAGAAAAGCTCTGAGGCTGTGTCCCCAGGCCAGACCTCTACTCGAGGATGTAATCATGTCTCTTTTCTGGATTCATACTGAAAAGCAATGCTAAGAATAAACTAATAATGCAGAAAAGCTGCTGTTGCTTTGTGCATTCACCTTCTCCTGCCTTCTGCTTCTATTTCCTTTGATTTGCTGGTTCATATTTGCATCAAGAGTTGCAGATTTAGCAGCAAGTGTAAATGGGGGTGGGGGTGGTTTATTATCCCCTTGATCATATCTCAGAGGAAAATTCAGGGTGTTGTAATGGCAAATATTCTAATAAAATTGCTCAAAGTTTTTATTTAAATAGTGGCATCAACCTTCCAGTCCTCGAGTATTTAAAATTAGAAAAAACATTGGGTTTTTTGAGGGGTTTTTTGGTCTTTTTTTCTCTTGAAGCTTAAGAGCATGAAGAACATTGGCACAGTGCAACACAAAGGGATTAATAACTGATTCTTTTCTCTGATGGTGGCTGTAGCAGAAAGCTCAGTAAAGGTGTAAGAGCACAACAGCTACCCAGTGATTCTTCCAAGAATATCTGGCCAACTTCCAACAATATGTAGCCCAGCAACTTCTGAAATATATTCTGGGCCAAATTGGTCAATGGCTTAATTATTTGTTCTGCAAGTCAGTCACTTTTAAGCACAACCTATTAGGCTCAGCTGTTGACCCATTTGGCCCTATAAATTAACAACTGGCTGCTATTTAAAGTAGGTAATTGTTAAAAGTGTGTGGTTTGAGGTTGTTGTGGGGTTTTTTTCATCATCATTATTGATCTTCATCATTTCCTCTGATATTTTAGCTGGCCAGGGTATAAATCTTGGCTCTCTTTACATGTTAGAGAATTTTTTTCACCAACACTATTGTTAAGATTTGTGATTGACTTGGGCTTTATTTTCGTTTTTCACAATGATTTTCCCTGAGAAAGAAAGAAAAAGTAGGGAAACTTTCATTATCTCCTCTGGTGAGTATTACATGGTACAGACACACCAAAAAGAGCCCAAATCTTGAAATAATCTGTGTAATTTCTGCATCAGGAAACTAAGACCAGAAGTTAATTCAGTGTGATCTGAGAATTCATGTGCCTGAAGCTTCAAATCAAAGTTGTTTTGTAAGTATGTAAGAATTATTTACTAGTTTTCCAAATAATTAATCTGGGGGAATTGAAACCTGTTAATGAAAAATTAAGAGGAAAAGGGGTTCAGTGAATATGTATAAATGATGAACAGTTCATCATGGTCAGCACAGAAAACTGGCTATTATATGTATAAATGGAATTATCCTTGTTTAATATATGAAGAATTTAGTGGGTTTATGTTCTTTGGCTTGATTACTGAAAGTCCAGAGGTTTTTTACTAGTTTTGAAACATTATTGGAGAAAACAGAGGAAGGTAATCACAATTATCTTTAAAATAAAGGAAATTTTTGGGGCAAAATAAGTGAGTTCCTAGAAGAGGATCTTTGAAAAGGTAAAACCTCACAATCCCAGATTATTGTATTGTTTCTTTCTGCTCTCCTGGGTGTAAATCAATTGTAATGCTGACTTAGTTTTCATATAGTTGCTATTCCTGAGTTCCTGGATGTAGATCCATCCTAATTTTGACTTGGTTTTCATGCAGTTGTTTTTTGTGGGTATTTACAATAATAATTTTCTCACATTATACAACTAATGCTGTAGGAAATAGTTTAATTCTCTGAATATATTGTGCAATACAGTCACTATTGCACTGTTCTCTTTCTAAAAAAAAATAAAATTAAAACCACTTTATGGTTGAATTACATGAATTTTTCAATGGAAATAAAATGGTTTTGATGCCTTTTCTCACACAGTTTTATTTCTGTTATTTGTAATGCTCCCTAGAAAAATAAGAGTAACAATGGGCAAGATATATATATATAAAAAAAAAGATAAAAAAATTCTAATTAGCTTTTTGTTAAACAGGATTTAAATAATGTCCCTTGAGTTGCAGAATTAGCTCACGTGGCATCTGCTTCAACTACTGTTTTCTTAAAATATGGGTTTTCAAGGAGCACTCAAAATTGCATCCACTGACTCTTAATACTCTCTGTTGTTGAGTTACTGCAGAACATGTTTAATGATTTAAAAAATGTAGCAGATATGGCAATAAAATATGCAATTTATTCCTCTGAAATGTTAAGTTTGCTCAAAACAATCTCACTTAAGCAATGACTACAGCCTTAATTTTGATCCCAGATTGTATTTTGACTCACTGATCTGCCAAAAATTTAAATAATATTTTCACTCTGAGTCAAATTAAGATTTCTTTTTAATTTCTTTGTGAATGCCACAACAGTGGCAAATGTAATTTTTTTTTTTTTTTTACAGTTTTCCTGCAGATTAGTTAAAATGTTGCAAATTCATAAATTTAGTAGGATTAAAACTCTTTATTTCATAGGTCTACTTCTGGGGGGGATTCATGGATTTTTCTTCCTGCACTTATGTATCATAGGCTAAGGTGATAATTATCTGTTTAACATGAAATAGAAGCCTGGTTCTTAAAAAAAAAAAAAAAAGGATTCCATATTATTCCATATTATTTTATCATGGATTTTTCAGGAAGAGATGTTCTGCCACTACCAAATGGATGGGTTCATTGATTAATTATTAGTTTGGATTGTGATTTTAGCTAGGTGTGTTATTTGAAATACAGTTTTCATCAAATCTAAAAGCAGTTATTTGAAAATGCTTTGGGGTTTTTTAATTATTATTTATTTAATCTCTCTTCTGGGCAGGGAAATCTTTTAGAATATAAAAGGGAAACAAAAATAGGGAGGGAAATGGGAATAAAGATGAGAAGAAACAAGGCAAAGGTCCCCACGTAGTAGTTTTCGCAGCCAAGGTTGATGGTGGGTTTTTAAATCAATTTTTATTTGATCCTTTCTCATTATTAACCTGCCAGATACTATTTGTGAAATAAGGAACATTTCAGCTCCTGAGAGTCTGAAGGGGTTGTTGTATCTCAGATGAGTGGGAGTTCAGATGATGCAGATACCTACATGTGCTCCTCAGGGTGGCATTTAGGGAATACATCAAATAATTCAGAGAAGAAGCCTCCTGGGGACAGTCATAGAACCATAGAATGTTTTAGGGTGGAAGGGACCTCTAGAGCTCATCTGGTCCAACCTCCCTACACCAGCAGGGACATCTCTACCTAGGGCAGGCTGCTCAGAGCCCCATCAAGCCTGAGCTTGAAGGACTCCAGGGATGGGGCCTCCACCCCCTCTCTGGGCAGCCCATTCCACTCATCTATCACCAGTCTCTTCAGAGGAAACTGTAATAAGGCTTTCATCCAAGACTAATGTAAATTGAGGTATTCCCCAGTTCTCCTTCCATAGACCAAACACCTGTGTTGAAGGGAGTAGGTTGGTGTTGATGTTTTACATAGATACCAAAGGAATTATCTGTTTAATCCTAGAGACCAATGTCTCTCCTGTCTTCCTGAGGTAGTTTTAAGGGCAAATACTAGTGCTGTGATGGCTACAACTTTAGCTAGAAGACCTACAATAAAGTTTAATCTCTCTTGGACTTGATTCTGTCCCATTTGAGGGTTGTGACTCAGAAATCTTTAGCTATAGGAGTTTGCACTCCCAGGAGTTGAGTCAACTAATTTCCCCCTACTCATAGCTTGCAGTGCTTGGCCTTGGGCACCTATTACTGGGCAACTTAATTGAACCTTGAAGTCTATAAAGTTATAGAGGATCTTAACTGATAGAGTCAATAGAGTCTAAAAAATCATCCAATGGACTAAATGAAGGTACCATTTTAGATTATTATTATTATTATTGACCCCAACAGAAGCATCAAGATCCAACCTACATCTAGACATCTATACCTTGCTATCTGAATTTCTCAATGTCTTTAACAAACTCTACCTTTCATTTCACTTCAAAGAGACAGAATGGCCCAGGACTCAGCACCTTCCACCACGAATGAGTTTCTAAGAGGAACTTTCTATGTCATTCCATAACTGTAAAAGAAGTCCAGCTAATTAGACTGGCTGTTAACCACAGCAGGAGCTTATTTTTTCAGCTTAGACATCCTGATAGATGTCTACATTAGAGATCCTTACCAGTGTGGGGAATTTCACCCCTGAAGTAAACATCTAAGTGATCATCCTGTCCTCCTTTTAGAGGTGGTGGAGAGGAGTTTCCCCCAAGGAGCTGATTATCTTGTTCTCTGTAGATATCTAAATGATGTCAGGCAAATTGCAGCCAACGGTGCCTGTGACTGTGAAAATAACCTTGGATAACCAGTTCTCATTTACACTCTTAATGGCTGAAATTAGATGAGACAAGTAAAACTGGGAGGGTGTGAGGTGAGCTAGACCTGAGCCCCCTCTACAGCCAGGGGGGAAATTGTCCAGAGTTTTTTCTTTGATCATGCCAAGAGATGCTCTTCAAAGAAGCAGAGACCAGTATCCACTAGTAACTGAACTTCTGTGGTGTTAAAAATAAGTTACTCATCTTCACCTGTCTTCTATTTTGTAGATTCAACCTATGCCTAGAAGAAAAATGGATCTTTTCTTGGCTCTTATGAGAGGAGCAAGCTCAGACTTAAATCCCCATTTTTAGTGAATAAAAATCAGTGTGGTTCTACTCCTTGTGGAAACCAAACAGGAATGAATTTGAATTGAAACAGCCAGAGGAAAGCAAGAAAACACATGAATAATACAATGCATGAAACTATTTCTGGGGACAGGAACAGCTGGTTTGTCAAGTCTTTAGAGACTATTTATAGGAATGAAGATTGTATTGTGTGTCACTGGGAAAAGTAACTCCCCTTAGGTTTGAAAAAATGATTTTTCTTATTCAACCAATAGCACACAATAGAAATCAAGAAGGGATGACTGACAAATCTGGTTTTTAAATAGAAATACTGAAAAGATTAAAGGAGTTTAGTTTTTAAATAACCTAAAGAGTTTGTTTGTGCTGGATAATACAGATAAGATAAATTTTTCAAGTTCAGAAAACATCTTAGATGCTTGGATAGAATTAAGTTTACAGGTTAAAACATACAAGACATGAGCTGAGTGGCAATGACTGCATGACAAAATTCTGCCTATATTTCTGTGGGGTCAGGTCAGGTAGCAGCAACAGAATATGGGTACATATGGAGTCAAAGACCCAGGAAACAGTAAAGGTAAATTTTACCCAAGAAAAAAAGTATTTAGATAACACAGCCAGTGTATACAATAAAATAAATTGGACAAACTACCCTCATGCAGCTCTAAGTATTTGTTTGCTGATATTTAGTGCTTTACCTCTTCAGTATCTTAAAACCAACCCATTTCTTCAGTTTTATCTTCCTGTTTTCACCCCTCTCTCTCATTCCTAAGGATGATTTCTGTGTGATGCTTAAAACTTCCATCCTTTTTATATACCTTCTATTTTTTAAATACAGTGGGGTTTTGCTCTTAATTATGGTTGCAATATGTTTCTCACTAATGTTTCCTACCTAACTGCTGGATTATGTGCTCTCAGTAATTGCAGCCTCCTTCCCATGCTCCCAGGGCTTTTTGTTGTGTATCTGGAGCCAGATTTATCAAAAGATTGTTTAGAAATGTCAATAAATTCACCTTTATTCTCTGGCTGATGGCTCATAGTGCAGTGTGGTGCTGGTCCACTATACTTGTGTTGTCCAAGGAGGTGCACAGAGGAAATGTAGTTGCCTTCCAGGGAGATTTTTGTTATGGAAAACCCTTATTCAGGCAGCATATGGTATCAAAAAAACCCATTCTCCAGCTTCTATAAAGGTTCTCAGCAGCTCGGTAAATGTCAAGTCATTTTCATTAAATGGCATCAATTGATTCAGAATATCCATGATGGGTATTAGGCAGAATCTCAGGTCTATTGCTTCATTGATTAAGTTTCATACCATCACAATGGCTAGATTGCTTGTTGATGCTAAGAAAAGGACATTTTTATGCACATCAGAGTTATATTCTGGTGGTGTAGAGCAGTAGGAAAGCAGAGGTGGTCCTTAGTTATTCTATAACTGCTGAAGAAAAAAAAATTACTGCTTAGTTAGAGCCAGCTTATCAGGCAAGGAACTATTTTGTAATAAAAAGTAGCTGAATGCATCAGGGCATCCAAGAGATTATGAGAAGTATAGTTACTTTCCTGCATTATTGGATCTTCTTTGGGGACATAGAGAGAAGTAACAAAGAGTGGAGAGAATAAAGTGAATTAATGTGATAAACAGAAACTAGGTTTTAGCCTAAACAGATTCTTCTGTAGTCCAAAACCTTATTTAAAGTAATGAAGGGATATAAGTAGACTAAGGAGCTCAGAGACTTTAATGCAGATGAGGTTTATAACATTAACTACAGTGAGATGTTACCAAAACCCAACAGGAGCAGGTTCTGATTTCTTTATTAGCATGGACAAAAACTCGCCCAAGAGGAATTTCCAGCTAATTAATTTAAAGCTCAAGGATTGGAATGTGGCCTGTTTTATAGATCAGCTGGAGATCTGATAGGAAAAGCAAGTGGAAGAGATAATATGTAAAGAATGAAGCACTAAGAGACCTTGTCTGCTTGAACAGGAGCTCCTAAGGACCACTCATGAACATCCATGTCAAGAAACTACTGAAAAAAACCACCCAAAAATTGGTTCTTTCTTGGTTTTGCTCCAAACTGGGTTGTGATGACTTAAAAGACTTCATCAAAGTGACCTAAGCAGCCTTAAATAATAGAGTCCAATTGGAATATTGTAGACTGGAATGTCATGCTAGTATTAATTTAATTGCATCTTGGTGTTTACAGGGTGACTCCTAAGAGCAATATTTTTTTTTGAGACACAGCAACCAAATCCCTGAGCAACATGACCTTAATTTGACCAATTTTGAGGAGAGGAGATGATTGGGGCCAGGTCTCCATAGGTCCCTTCTGACCCAAATTATTCTGTGATCTTGTATACTCAAGTTGGCTGAGTGCTATTCAACAGGAATTATAATCTCTTCCTATCCTGGAGGTATTTGATAAGCTTCTACTTTACATTTTCCTTTGCATTAGAATTAGGAACTGGCTGATACCATGTGGTGCCTGCCTTTAGTGGGATCCTAAAAATTATACCAGTGTGGTGGTGGTGAGAAACTCCTCATTGACTAGTGAGAGCTGGACACAACTTTAACTCATCCATTACAGATGGGGAAAAACTGTCAAAATCAGACTTGAAATGATTTTTAAAAATTTTTTTATGTTTTAATCTCTTTATTTTATAGCAGACTTGATTTTTCAGAGCAGTATTTGAGGCTTATATATCTAGGTAAGTAATCAGGTACCATTATGCAGTAATGAAAAACAAACATATAGAACATGGGAGGTAAATGAGAATTAAGCTACAAACATATAGAGCATAGGAAGTAAATGAGAATTGAGCTACAAACATATAGAGCATGGGAGGTAAATGGGAATTGAGCTACAAACATATAGAGCATGGGAAGTAAATGAGAATTGAGCTACAAACATATAGAACATGGGAGGTAAATGAGAATTAAGCTACAAACATATAGAACATGGGAGGTAAATGAGAATTGAGTTACAAATATTATCCCACAAATCCATGCCTGCCTTCCCCTCTTTATTCTGCACAGGTTGTAGAAGTGACTGTCTCTCTCTAGCATAACCCTGGGGGAAATATTTGATTTTTAGACCTAAATTCCTTTGATTTGCAAGACTGAAGTGGGGTACATCCACATTTCAGCATTTTCATCCAGCTGACCACACATTTACAAGTTGTCTAGAATCCCATTACAGAGTGATTTGGTCAAGACTATCAGGGTGCAGAGAGGAAAATTAATAGGTAACCACTGACATGACTCAGTTTCTCAAATATAAGTAAGGAATGGCACTTAAAGTGCCCTTGTGTATCTGAAATATTTAGGTGGAGTTGGCAAACAAGATGTAGGACTTGTAGGAGACCTGTACACTTATGGAGAGAGCTGCAGGAATATATATTTCCTCTAATGGTATCAGATGCCTATTTTGGGGTAACTGAGATGAGCTCTGAATATCCTCTGACTATACAGAAATTTGGTCTTTAGCACCATTGGGAAATAATGAATGATAAAGAGGATATGAAATAGCACTTAAATCTTACAAAGAAAAATGCTTTTTGCTATGTCCACAACTTCTTGGTGCAATTTTTACAGTGGCAAATCCCAGAACTGGTGCCTAAGTCCTGATATTTAAAAAATGAATATAATTTTTTTTACCTTTTTTTTTTTTTTTTAACCAAAATCTAAGTTCTAAGTAAGAAGGGTTTTAGGTTTTACTTACTGCACCAAAAAATAAAGCAATATTTGAGGTATCTTTATAACACAAGGGCCAGAAAAACCTTATGCAAGTTGTGGAGGAAATCCACAACTCACTGCTCAAAATGTTCCACCTGAGAGGAGGGGGATGCCAAAGTGCAGAACCCCCATCTCTGAGCATCCCCAGCATCCCCCACTGTGAGATCCCCCAAAAAACCCCAGATCCATGGAAAACCTGCTGCCAGCAGCCCCAAGCGTGGTCCCCTTAGCAGAAGGAGGGATGAATCCAGCATCTCTTCTTGCACAGAGAGCATCTCCCTCCAAATACACCCTAAAAGAGCAGTCGGTGCTCCAGTTTTGCAGGTGGGTGATCAGAGAACAGGTTCATAGAGGTGGGTGCGAAATCCCCGGGTGGGAGGAGATGCTGGAGAGTCTCTCTCCTTTCTCCTGGTCCTGCGGGGCTGGAAGGTACCGGCTTCCCCCAGGAGAGCCCCGGGTAGCCGGGAAGGGAGGTACAAGGCTCCTCCGGGGCGGGTCTTGGGCAGGTTGGGGTGGGCTGAGCTTCGGCTTTTGGCAGCTTCGGCTTTTGGCAGCTTCCCAAGAGGCAGAAGGAGCGGGGAGGACCCGGCGGCTGCTGCGGAGGATGCGAAGTTTGTGCTGGCTGCTGCTCCCGCTGGTGAGTGCCCGGGGATGGTCCCTGGGGTTTGAGGGGAGAGGGGAGGATGGGCAACAAGACACCCTCACATCTGGCTCCAGACACTGCTGGCCACAGCTGGAAGGCTCTGCAGGATCCCGAGGTGGGGATGTAGGGAGGGATGCTGGCACAGGCAGGGTAACTTTTCTAACAAGGAAGGAAAAAAATAGGAAAGGATTAAAAGAAGGGGCTGGGGATGTAGGAAGGGAGAAAAAAAAATATTCCCGACTTTGAGGTTTGACCCAGCTCTTTTCTTTAAAATTTTCCAGCTGTAAGATGCTTTTTTTTTAAATCTTTTTTTAAATTTTGGGGTTTTTTTTCATTTCCATTCGTTGGACTTGCAGTTTGCAAAGGGCAGAAAAGCATCCCTAAATCAGAATAGCTGAGGGACAGCTTGTTGTCCTGAGAAAGGCAACTTTGCTGGAGAAAGGAGGATAACTAAGAAGGAATAGTTCCTCCCCATGGATTTGGGACATTTGCCTCTCTGAGAAGGCATTGATGGTTTTACAGCTGAAGGCATCTGCTTATAATATCCCCAAGCAGGAGTATGAACTGTCTTATGCCTGCTGTGCGCTGGAGGCAGCAGGTGGGATTGTAATGTTAAGCATCAGGGAAGATGTATGAGCACAGAGAGACATTTCAAGCACGTATATCCCCCCCTCTAAGCCCCATGCTCTGCTGCTGGTTAGCAAAAGGTAGTGTAAATACATGTACAATCATATCCCCTCCATCTCCAGCCTCGGAGGAGTGTCCCTGTGGTTCCCAGGGACTTGTGAATTCTAACTTTAGTCATTCCACAGTTGAATGTTTCGTGTGGGCTGGGATTCAGCCTCCTGCTGGAGTCAAGGGGAGCCAGTCACCTTCCCAGGAGGCTTTTCAGCTTGTCCTGGGAAAGACAGATGGGGTGAGTGTTCCTCTGGGTCTTCTTTTCCTCCCCTGAAAATAGTGAGAGCCTAGGTGGTTACAGGCTGGTCTTGATCCTTCAGTCTTAAAAGGTGAAAGGTGGGATGTAAATTTTCACACCTGCACCTCACATCCTCTGGAATTCATTTTTTTCTATATATATTTACACAGCTTTGTGTGCAAGTGACAGGATGGAGGTCCTTCTATATAAACCTTGTCACATATCACAGAATCACTAAGGTTGGAAAAGACCTCTAAGATCATCAAGCCCAACCATCAACCCAACACTACCTTGACCACTCAACCATGTCCTGAAGTGCCACGTCTACACGTCCTTTGACCCCCTCCAGGGATGGTGACTCCACCACCTCCCTGGGCACCCTCTTCCAATGATCACGTGTAATACCTTTATTTCAGGAAAAATTAGTCAGCCACAGGTAGAGTGACTTTGGCACCTGGACTGGACTTTTTATGCCTAGTATGGACACAGTTTATTCTTGCAGCTGTGAGCAGAGAGGAGCTGATCTGAAGGGTTGTACCAGGCACATCCGTGGGCTGCCATGCATCATTTTAATGCTCTAGCATGTTGCAGCAGATTGTGCTCATAATAAAAGACATTCTGTGAACTGCATGCTCTGCGGAGCTTTTTGGCCTCAAACTATTGCTCGTATATGAACCCCAACTACACATCTGCTAAGAGTCTAAATATCAGTGGGTTTCATGGCTCAAAATAGGTCTCATGGGAAGTTTACAGCCTAAGTTAGAGAGTCAGGGAAGGTCAGAGACCCATAGGAATAAACAATCCTTTAGTATTTCAAAGGATCATGGCAGAGCAGAAAAATAATTCTTGGGTGGATTCTGCAAATAACTTATTATTTGGGTATCAAAATTGACCAGAAGGGTAACCCTGAAAACTTCCTCTGTGCAACTGGGTATTTTTCCCTCCTCTCAGCTCCACAGGGAGCTGCATGTTGCAGGATATACTTTGTGCCTTGCAAAACAGAGTCCTTGACATTAAAAATTACCATTTGCTTGTAAGTGGCGAGGAGGAGAGAACAGAGGGTGCTGAAATGCATAAAAATGACTTTTGCTGTCTTCAAGAGTTCAGAGTTTTGGGGAAGGGGAGACTCCATTCCCTGACCTTCCTGCTGGGCTAAACTGCTTTGTTCTGCAAGCACACAGCAGCTTTTTATGATTCTGGGGAAGGATCTAGTGAAGGGAGGTGAGAATGGAAACATAGATGGGTTTTCCCTGAACTACAAATTTGCTTTATCCAAACCCTCCTTGTGATAATAGGTGTATGGAGCCAAATTGGTGGCAAGATGCTCAGCTCCCAACAAAGCAGAGCTGGTTGCCTCCATTTCTGATGTAGATGCTAGTGGCTAATATAGGCTGCTTCTATGGAGCTGGTCCCTGCAGATCTTAAATTCCTCTCCATAGGGGACTGGAGGTGTAGGAGAATCAGTCTTTTTAGGCGTTTTGTTAGCCTGGAGGGAGTTAATGGAGGGAGACAGTCTCCTGTACAGTGAGTCACTGTCCTCAAATAGGTGTCTGGGAGAGGGAGGAGGAATCCTTCCCTGGAACTGCTTGTCTGCCTTTATTGATCGTTAAGGGAGGCTTGATGGGGGAGTTTAGATTAATCATCTAGAATTATTTGTCTAAAATTAGGAGTCTTGTCTGAAGCTACTCAATTAGCCTCCTTCAACAGTGCTGGAAAGAGGTGGAAACACCCCAAGAACAACGGTTATGGCTTCAGTTGAGCAGAGCTGCTGATGGAATTTGACATCTCGATTTCAGTTCTTTGGGATGGGGTGACATGAACAAACATGTTACACATGCAGAAAGGGAGAAATCTCCATTTCATTTGGAGGAATACTTTCAATAGAAGAAAACGAAGATCCTCAGATATTAGTGTTCTGTTCCTCTTCCAAGTGTTAGGGATAATTAAATGCTCTACCCAATTCAGCATAGAGCTAATAAATTCATTTTCGTTTTCCTCAAGATAACACCAGTTACATAGGGTCTATAAACCACATAAATTAGGATGGCTTTATTGTCACGGGCAGAAGACCTATGAGCAAATATATATAGTGATATAGGTGGATATGTATGTACAGCACGTACTGCTCTGTATAAGGCTGTGCAGTTAAATACAGTCAAAATAAATACACTCCAATACACAAAGGAGCATTCAAGCATTACTCCAATGTCTTGAAAACAATCTTGAAAAGATATTCCTCTAAATGACTGTGAGGCAATCCGTGTCTCACTTCTCTTGTTCCATAGGTAATTGAGTTAGGAGGAGAAAACAAACACTGAGAATGGCCTCTAGGTAGTCATTTGCAGCCAAAAAGACTCCTGGAATAATCTAGTTAAGTGGCTGAAGAGAAAGAGTGGAAATAGATCTTTACCTTTGGGGTTGGAAGCTCCTGGGATCAAGGCTGTGTCAGAGCTTGCAAGTTGAGGGCAGGACTTTCTATGATGACTAAATATCTTGCTGATGACTGGAATCATGTGGTGACCTCATGCTTTATAGTCACAATGAAGAGTGGTAAACGTGGCTTGGCCATGGTAGAAACAAAGTGGATGCTCATCCATTTTTGCAAGTGCATTTGAGCCATGGACTTTTGTGCTGCATAAGAAATATTTGGGTTTTTTTTCTAGTTTCTTGTAACTTTCTGACAGAACATAATGCTACATAAATTACATGGTAAATACCCCAGAATTACTTACAGAGCACAGTAGAGAGGGTTCTTACTGAGCTAATGCTGGATGTAGCTGTACTGAAGTGGACAAAAGCTGATGAAACTCAAGGTTGGTCCCAGCTCCCTTAAAGGACATGTGGAAATTTGCTGTGACTTCAGTGACCTGTGCTTCCCATCCTCAAAGCTTTCTAATCAACCCTTTGCTTTCTGAGAAAGGAGTTAAGCAGATGGAAAGAGAGAGTTTATGAAAGATTTTGGTGAGATACATCCAACAGTCTGAGAAGTTTATGAACAAGGTTGAGGTTTTCTTTGTGTTCTTCAGTTATTCAATCTGTGCTCAACGTTTTTCATGCACCTCCTCCCATCCCATAAATCCTTCCTGTTCATCAAAATTTCAGTTGAACTAAATGTGTGTATTTCATAGAATCGTAGAATCGTCAGGGTTGGAAGGGACCTTGAAGATCATCTAGTTCCAACCCCCCTGCCATGGGCAGGGACACCTCCCACTACAGCAGTTGCTCACAGCCCCATCCAGCCTGGCCTTCAAAATGTCCAGGGATGGGGCTTCCAGCACCTCTCTGGGCAACCTGTGCCAGTGTCTCCCCACCCTCCTAGGCAAGAACTTCTTCCTAATGTCTCATCTGAATCTCCCCACCTCTAGTTTTGACCCATTCCCCCCAGTCCTACCACTACCCAGCATCCTACAAAGTCCTTCCCCAGCTTTCTCGTAGCCCCCTTCAGATCCTGGAAGGCCCCCAGAAGGTCCCCTCAGAGCCTTCTCTTCTCCAGCCGGAACAACCCCAACTCTCTCAGTCTATTTCAGAGCACATCCTGGTTCTCTGCACTGTGTCTTTGGCATCACTGGCCAACTCTCAGGAATATTTGAATACTTCATTCCACGGTTAAAACCAGAGGATGCAGGATTTCCTAGTGTCTTTACTGTGCCTTTCTCTAGCCTAAAATATGAGGTGAGTTTTAATCCTCCAAGCTGGGAGTCGCTGTGTGACATGAATGGCAGAAAACTCTGTGTAAGGTAAAATATTCAGGCTTCAGTGTCATGTCCCAAAAAATGAACATGGGAAGCAGAGACAGGGGGAACAGGGAGTACAGAGGTGATTGCAGAGCAGATCTGAGATGAGATCTGAGAGGAGATCTGAGACATGCATGCAAGCTGTAGAGACAGAGGCAAAAAAGAACAGTGATGAATATTTTTAGTAAATGATTTACGTACCTGGCTCAAAACCTATTCATGAGGTTTTAAGATTGCACAGCACTGGAAACTAAACCGGGTCACTAGAAAGACCCTTCAAGCTCTTGAAACCTTCCTGTCTTGCCAATTAATTCAGCCACTTCTTTGATTTTTTATTAATTTTCAAAGGGACTAACTGTTACCAATTTACTTCTGCCTCTTTGATCCCATTGAATTGCTATTTCAAAAGTGACTAATATATTTAGAGCCCAGCTTTGAACACTTGCCTTGTTTTCAGAGAGCATAGAAAATGTCCCTACTTTTCCTCAAGTGTGCTAATGGACTTGTTAATGAGTGAAGGTCTGTCTTTTATGTCACCTAAATTACAATTTTCTAGACTGTAACAGGCCTGGGGCATTATCTTTGGATGGGGTCTTAGAAAAGTTTGTTTTTAACTAAGTTGCACTAAGTATGGCGTGAGGATGTTGGGAGAAAAACTCTCTTCCCAGTGCTTGCTAAGGCTGATGTTGTCCAATGTGAGCAAATCAAAACCTAAAGTGCCATTAGCTTGATTTTTCTGTTCATATTTGGGCAAAAAAAAAAAGCTGTCATGTAACAGAGGGTGATAGATGAGTGGAATGGGCTGCCCAGAGAGGGGGTGGAGACCCCATCCCTGGAGTCCTTCAAGGTCAGGCTTGGTGGGGCTCTGAGCAGCCTGCCCTAGGTAGAGATGTCCCTGCTGGTGTAGGGAGGTTGGACCAGATGAGCTCTAGAGGTCCCTGCCAGCCTCAAACATTCTATGATAAGATTCTATGAAATAAATAAAACATTATACTTACTATCAGTGAGTAAACCACGTAAGGTTTGAATGCAATAACCTTACAGATGTCAATAAAAGGAAATCTAAAAGTAAGCACAACCCCAAAATCATAGAATCATAGAATCATCAGGGTTGGAAGGGACCTTCAAGATCATCCAGTTCCAACCCCCCTGCCATGGGCAGGGACACCTCCCACTACATCAGTTGCTCACAGCCCCATCCAGCCTGGCCTTCAAAATGTCCAGGGATGGGGCTTCCAGCACCTCTCTGGTCAACCTGTGCCAGTGTCTCCCCACCCTCCTGGGCAAGAACTTCTTCCTCACGTCTCATCTCAATCTCCCCACCTCTAGTTTTGACCCATTCCCCCCAGTCCTACCACTACCCATTCTTGTCATAGGTAACTTTTTAATGCTCACTATGTGATTGCTTTGCTGCAGAAGAGATTGATTCAGTGGTTAGGACTCAGAGTTAAAATACCCCTGTGAATTTTGGCTGGTCACTAATATTCAAGCCAACAACAACAACAAAAAAATCTCTGTATTATGATGCTCAGCAATGCAAAGCTCCATTCCTTGAGTACTATCTACAACACTGCATGAAACCTCTAAGTTTTCTATATAAGCCTTGGGGTGAGAATCACCCACTGTGATTTTGAGCAAGGTTCATACCAGGTTGCTGCCGAGCTACTAGGAAATGTTGATCCAAAAAGTAGCATCTTAAATTAGTCTCTTACTACTAAAGACTCTGCCAGGTTGAACACCCGTGCCTCAGAAATTTCTGCTTTGTTTTTATTCCTAAATTATCCTTTTCCAAGGTGAACAGGAGCTGCTCTCTTCCTACAAGAGCTCAGTCATTGCAGCAGATGCTTCCCAAATTGCACGACTATGTTCCTGGTTTGTAGGAAGCCCCATCACCTAAACATTGTAGGCAGATAAGAGCAACAAGATGCACTTTTCTCTCAAGGCATTGTGAGATTAATAGCAAAAAAATAAGTAAGTCATAGCCAGCAAATCACAAGGAAAGTTGTGCCCAGAAGGCTTTTTGTTAACTGTAAAATGGTTTAATGTCTGTCTTTTACTTAAAGCCTGGGGAAAACTAACAAATTGGAGCATCATCACTGTTCTCAATTTCATGTATACGTGTCATTTTTTTTTTCCTTTTATTTTTTTCTAGCAGTGGGGTTACTTCCAGTAAGGCTACATAGAATCAGTGAATTGTCAGGGTTGGAAGGGACCTTAAAGATCATCTAGTTCCAACCCCCCTGCCATGGGCAGGGACACCTCCCACTAGAGCAGGTTACTCAGAGCCCCAGCCAGCCTGGCCTTCAAAATGTCCAGGGATGGGGCTTCCAGCGCCTCTCTGGGCAACCTGTGCCAGTGTCTCCCCGCCCTCCTGGGCAAGAACTTCTTCCTAATGTCTCATCTGAATCTCCCCACCTCTAGTTTTGACCCATTCCCCCCAGTCCTACCACTACCCAACAGCCTCAAAAGTCCCTCCCCAACTCACATGTACATGTTTGTAAGTTAACGACACCAGCCTCAGTTTTGCTTCTTATGGGATAGTCTGTAGGTTACATCTGCAATTGCACTCGATGCTGATTGTCAGACACTGAAGTGACAGCAAAATTTGCCTTGGGCTACAACAAAAATTCTGGGCTCTGGTGGCTATAGCCCCTCCCACCCCAAATCCAGTAACCCAGAAGCAAACTCAATGTGAACATGTTGATTAATTGCTTACCTATTGATGGTGATGAGATTGGCTACAGTCTCACCATAGGTATCACCAGCAGTTGGTCAGGATTTCTAGGGGAAATCATAAAATCACATTTTCTGGTGATCCATCACTGCTTCCAGAGGCAGGAATCTGGAATACGTAGAGTAGGGACCTGAATTGTTAGAGCATTTCCAGCTCCTGTATAAATGAATTGCACTCCACTGATTTCAGCACAACTCTGCTGAATTATGGTGACTGAGGGTCTGGTTTAGCAGGTGTAGATTTAGTAAAGGGAAGAAAAAAGGAGATGCAGCCTCTTTTGAGCACAGGCAGCCTGCCACACATCTGATGTTTGATGGATCATCTGAGACCTCAGCTGTTTAGTCCCTCATTTATGTTCCACCTGCATCATGTGCTGCTTGAGGATGGAGAAATAAAACCCTTCCCCTGAAACTCTTCATAGCTCATTATGTGTCTGTTGCCCCCATTCCCAGCACCTCTGGCATGAGGTGGGGTTAAATTAACAGATCTCTCCCGAGTTCTTGCTTCTCAAAGGCATTTCAGGTCTCCTTTCATGGTTTTGATTTCATTTAGGGTTATGACTGGCTGTTGCTTTCCAGTCTTTTACCAAAGGACTCAGTGTAGAAGGTAAGTTGTATAGCAGCATGTCTCAACTTTTAAACCTCAAGCCTAAGAATATTCCAAATACAAAGTTTCTCAGCAGCAACAGAGTCCAGAAATTCCAACAATTCTTTCCTGTCCAGCTGAATTCATCTTTATAACCTGAAATAGTGAGAGATTTTATATGCTTACTACTTCTCAGATAATTTCTTTGTTATGTTGGCCAAATGCAAAGTGCAGTGTGTGTTAAAAGACAAAGTGAAGAGCAAGGAACTTATTAATACATGAAGAATTTCATTTCAGAGCTGTGTTACTATAGTTGAACAGCAAGAAGAACTATTTTAAGAGTCACTCACGCTGATTTATGAAATGTATTTTGAATTACCCACTGGAGGAATATAATGCATGAAAAAAAGCCACGTCTTAATTTTCTTTTCAAACAGTGTCCTTAATCCTCTTTCTATTCTAATATTAGGATGTCTGAACCATCTCTAGGGCTTCATAATTAAAAGCAGTCTGTCCATGCTACTTTAAAACCCAAATGTAGGCTGAGGTTTAAAAGGTTTTTGAAGATAAAGATGTGTTCTATTTTCCCCCCCAGGAAGATACAAAGATGTAACAGTCTATGTAACTCCCAGTAAAGTTTCTGTGGAGGCTAAAAGAAGTTCTGGTTGCACTGCTCACTGAAAACCTTCTGAAGGCCAATAAATCAGCTTCCTGAGACTGAGAAGGCAATATAGCAGTGATGGTTTCATTTGTACTGTGTTTCCAAAGTCATTAGATGTGTAGAGTGGCCTAAAGTCTTCCCCAGAAATGTCTCAGAAAGCCTCCAATCCATCATTTCAATTAAAATCACTCCCCGCTGAGCCCCTGGCTCTGCCTTGAGTAGCAGAGCTAGCCAAGGAGCAAACCCTCTGCTCTGTTCCATATAAGATTCCCTATATCTTGGAGATCCCAATATCCCAAAGGAGGTTTTGGTGCAGTGTTCAGTTGTCTGAATACAGTTCTGTTGCTTTCTAGACTCTATTGAATCTATTGACTCTGGGTTTAATTCAGTTACCTGAACGTGGCTGTGTAGAAATAGCTGAGATATCAAATAATGTATTTGATGCTTCTACATGGGGCAAAATTAATGTAGGATCTACACGAAAGGGCTGAGATACCCTATAGCACCCCAAAAAACTCTAACCATCCCTGGGTGAGTGAGACATCCTTCAAATTTCATTGAGCTGGGAAAGAAGCTCAGATAACAAGATCACATGTAGACTCTCTCAGAATTTAGTTGCCTTTCCAGAGGAAATAAATTTGAGATGTTTTAGGGTGTTAAGAACATCTTCACAATCACAGCAGATATGATGCAGGACTGCAGGGGACATAAAACTTTCTAGAGTGAGAGATAGAGGCCAAGAAAAATACATGACAGCACCTAAATGACTCTGGGTATCTGTATTTAAGAAGATGAATCTAGACCCTACTCAACAACCCATGACTGAAAATCCATTTAGCTGTTTAAATGTAGCCATCTTAAGCTGTAAGATAAATATCATTCCTTCAGCTCCCAAAACAAGTCATTATTTTTTTCTCATTTCTTCATCTGGTGCAATGGAAACTCCTCTGCCTAAGGAGTGTGTAACATCCTCAGGTAATGGTAACATTTTGTAATCTCTCAGATAAACCCATGGCCAAGACTATCTTTTTTTTCTATTTTCTCTAAATCCTTGGACTTCAGTACTTCTCATTTAAGCCTCAATGGACGTAAAACTTTTGCCCCTATTTATTGCTTCTATTTTTATAATTATAATGGAAGAGCTTGCACCATGCTCTCTCAATATAGTGATTTTTATGGCACTATAATCTCAAGTTTTCAAAGACCAGGAGCCCATTGCATTAGTAACAGCATCCAAGCATCCTTCTGAAGAGGGTGTCAGCCTTTGGACTAATTCCTCCAATAAAGAAAACTTGATTCTTGGCAACTCCCAAGAATCAAAGGAGGAATATTTTGCCAATAGGCAGTTCTGAACGTTCAAAATAAATAACTCAACGTGTATATTTAAAGAAATGTATTTATTTTTATTTGTTATATGGGGACTTTCATGGTGAGGGTGACAGACACTGGAAAAGGCTGCCCAGGGAGGTTGTGGAGTCTCCTTCTCTGGAGACATTCAAAATCCACCTGGACATGTTCCTGTGTGACCTGCTCTGGGTGATCCTGCTCTAGCAGGGGGGATTGGACTGGATGATCTTTGGAGGTCCCTTCCAACCCCTAATGTTCTGTGATTCTGTGAAGAAATATGTATGTGGTCAGACCACATATATATTTGAGGGACTCAATGTGAGTATTCCTATAGCTGGTGTATTCTTCCAATTTTGACCAGTTGACAAAGAGGTGGAGATCCAAAGACTGTGAAATCCATTTAAGTTTTGTGAAGAATGTAGGTGTAAAGGAGAGGGGGTATAAATGTCCAGATTGGAGAAGAGATGCTACAGAAGCTTGGATACACTGAAGAATCCATGTGACTCTGCATGTCCAGATGTGTATAGAAACTTCCAACCCCTCATTGATAAATGTACATTGATAAATATAGAGCCTTCTTCTTTACATGTCCTATTTGCAGACACTTCAGCTGGAATTTTTACACTCTTAGACCTCAAAGTATCAGCCACGAGGTACAAACTGGAAAGAAACCTGGATCTTCTAATTCTGATAATCACAGAACTTCTTTTTTCTCTTTCTCTCACTGAGGTTGTGGGAATCCACCCAGAATGCAAGATATTCCAGCAGGTACTCAAAGAGGAGACCCTCTGCCTAGAGAAGAATGAATCTGTTCCACCTGATCTTAAAGGTAACAGTCCTAATTGTCAAGCTCTGATATGAATGTTCCTTGCATATCATTTCAGAGGCACAGTGTCAAGATACCTTTTGTCCTCCTGAGTCAACATTTGATTCCTTTTTTATTTGCTTTCTTAATAGCTTGAAGAGCTTCTTCTATAGGCTGGGACTTTACCTCATCATCTTTGAAAGCTCAATCTCTAAGTCAGGACTTGTCTTCTTAGATTCACTTAAAGTAGATGGAGGAAGGTGGGTGCCCCTAGAATGAGTTTTGTTGCCCCTGGTTTAGGTGCATAATTTAAAAATAAAGATAAATAATCCTCTGGAGTAGAATTTCTCTTTAATAACTACAAAATGAGACTAAGATGATTAGTTCAGAGCTTAAGTTTAGTTAAGGCAAGAAAACCCTACTTGGAATGTCTTATATTCATAAAGTATTTGGTGTGTTCTTTATTTATATCCAAAACTCCAAAGAAGCTTTCACAGAAGACACCGAAAAGTGTCACTGAAATTATATCATGTTGGGAATCATCCCAATCTGGTGAAAATGTTCTTTGGGAACAAACAAAAAGAAAAAAACAGCCCCAACTTCTTCAAAATATTCTGTTGCTACATTTTTGGAGGTTCTTTGCTGCTTTGAAAAGATTTATTGTGGTGGTGTTTGGAAAGCTGTTACATGGGCAAATATAAATTGTGAAAATTAAAATGAACATTTCAGAGAGCCTGTAAAATACTTTTAAAATGCTGGGTAGGGGATTCTCTTTGGTGGGGTTTTGGCATCATGGAGGCATATTTTGAATGAATTCAAAATTTCCAAATGTTCAAACTCTTTCAAAAGTTCAATCCTATTTTTTTTTCTGGCCAAGTTGCTTTGAAAAGTTCCATCCATCTCAATGAGATTTTTCAGTTGCATGAATTATCAGATATTCATTTTCTTCAGGCAAGTTATGAGACAAAGATGCCTCATGCACTTTGTATGAATGGAAATATTGCAACCACTTGGAAATCTGCCTCTAGCAGCCTATTGAAATTTAGAGATTAACCCCCAGCATATTTTCTTTATCTTTATTCCTTATTTTATGCAGCCTTTCCAGTGATTTTAATGTCTGATGTCCTTCTTGTACTTACCCACTCTGTGATATTTTTTCCCCTCACCTTTTTAATCAAGTCCAGAATATCTCCTGGACACATTTTGCACTTGGAACACCCAGTAACACACTCAAAAAGTTCTGGGAAAATCAGGCATTTTTGTTAATGATTTATTACCTGCATTACAGTGACATTCCAAGTATTTTTCTCTTTACTAGAGAAATAATTCCATGATTTCAGAGTCCTCTTTGTAGCAAAGGTTATTCAAAGAAGTAAAAAACACTCAAAGTTCTGCTGAACTATTTAACAGTCTCCAACCTTGTCAACACTGATTTTAAAACTCTCCTTTCCACCTTTTATTCTCTAGAGATGTAAAGACTTTAATGAAAATTCGTTCTGGTATTCACAGCCTTTCTCAATACATTTTAAAATGAAACAGTAGATGTGGAAATAAAATTCACTCCCAATATTTTATCTGGGGTATTTGAAAACTAGGCAAAGATTGGTAAAAGTCCCAATCTTTATAGTTTTCAGGGATTGAATGAACAAACTGATGGATCACAATTTATACAGTAATCACAGAGAATCTGTGTAGGAATTAGTCTTTATTGCAGCCTTTTTAATCTAAATTAATTCCATATTATTCTTGTCCATAGCAGCATCTAATGAGTGTCATCAGTAGAGTCCAGGGTGCAATGATGAAATTACAAAGTAGATATCTAAAATAGGTCAATTGAATCAAGCTCTAAAGAGGTTTATTTTTCTCCATTGTCATAAAAAAAGGAGCCCTGGGTTACTCAAAAAGCCTTAAATGTCTATGATGTCAACATTACTTGATACAACTCCTACTGCAGGTGTCTTTATGGGGTCCCAGGTGACTTGGATGATCATGAGTCTCTTGAAAACCTTAGTGTGCAAAATCCATTTTCTGCCTCCACACTCAGTAGTTTCTCTGTAGAAGTCACTGGAAATGCAGCACAGATTCCACTCCTACATAAGGTCACTTGATTCTCATTTTTGACCCTACATTGCCCAATACAATAGAGTTTTAGACCCAGCTCCTCCAAAGTACTATAGCCCCTCTAAAAGGGAACATTTAAGTGCCTAAGTCAAAGTGTGTGGGCCACTGCATGTCTAAGTGGGGCATGTATTACCTGACTTTATTAATTTGGCAATTAGCAGCCTGGCTTAGGCTCTAATCACCAGAGAGACCTCGGTATTTACAGTGAGTGATTCATCCTGCCCTCAGAAGGGAGCCACCAATATATAGGATGAATCATGAGCTGGAAGTCCCTGTCTCTTCCTACTGATTACAGGAGGAACATAGCTAAGATTAGCTAACATATTTTACACAACTAAAATCAAGGATAATGAACTGGAGCTTTTATGGGAGCTTCTATCCCCATCTGGCAAATTGGGGGTACCGGGAATTTCATCTTCCCAAGGGTGATGTGAGAATATTGCTGTGGGAGATCCTCAGGTCTATCTTTTAGGAAGCCAGAAGGTGACTTTGCTCAGCTCCAGGCAATATTGCTCCCACATTTCAGCTCTTGACAAGGTCGGATTTGCCTTATCATCAGTCACGGAGCAAAGAGAAAGGAATCCATGAAAGAAAATCACACCTCCCAGATGAAACCCATACACTGTTTTATATCCACCTTACGAGTGCCCAGAGGTTAGTGTTGGTTACAAGGCAGTGAGTTTTTTTATGGTTTCAGCCACCTTTACATGCTGGTGATTTCTCTGTGTTGCACCCACACCTACTCGCCAACAGACACTGCGTGGCCACAGCTTGATGCACCCATGACAAAGCTTTAATTTAACTATAACTCCTGAAAACCCTTTTTAATGGACTCATAACTAGTAGCGTGCCCTGAATCATCAGAAATCTCTGCTGTAGAGAGCCTCATGAATACCAACCAGATGATGGTTATTTTATATGATGCTGGGAGATGTTCTAGCTTGGGATGAATCTAATCCCTGTTGAAGACTATGGTAAAAATACCATTGATTGCCCAAGACCAGGACTTCAGCCCTTATTTCCTTTAAGTTAAGTGAAATTGGTAGACTTTAAGCAAGGGATAAAGAGACTAAAACTGAATATTAAGTCTGATGTTTCTCAGTTAGACTCTGAAACAATTAATGAGAATGCTGAAGTGTTAATTCATTATGCAATATTTTTATTTTGATGACTTCTGTTCTGACAATAGGTCCAGTTGATTTGACTTTCAGATGGTGTCTGCTTGAGTTTCAGGTACATTCTCTCACGAGATAAGGTGGGGAAAGGTCCAGCTGGAATGTCCAGTGCATATGTGAGCGATGATGCATTCAAGGAGAAGAAGAAAACAATCCAATCCCTCATGTGCAGAGTTGCATGTCCTGTTGTGGTTCTTCTTGCATGTGAATTAGTGGGGAAGACACAGACAATCTCATTATGAAAGATCAACTCTGTGATGCTCTCTGTGTGTTTCTTTATTTAGAAGCATTTTTTTTTTCAGGATGTGCCAGAGATTGGGATGGTCTCACCTGCTGGCCCAGAGCCACTTTTGGGGAGGTGGTTCAAGTTCCCTGTCCAAGATTTTTTGAAGAAATCACAAATATCCATGGCAAGAGTCATTTCCCTATTTATCTTTCTGGCCCTATTTATTATTGTTCTTTTTCTCCCTACATATTCTTTAAAATACGTTCTAATTGTTAAAGATTCAGTAACTTGCATATTTTCCTGATCTTATGTCAGTCAACACACAGTAATTATCCAGATATACACAACTTGGCTTATGGTCAATATTTGTCACTCTTTTCTTTTGTGTTATGCTGTACAGAACTGTCCAGTCTCTTTGGTGGTCTGAAAAATAAGGGTGATTGCTAAGGTTATAAAGAAATAAAAGTATGTCATAGAATCACTGATTTATAAAGCCATAGAATAAATAATGTTAGAAATGCTCTCTTGAGGTCATCTAGTCCAATTCTCCAGTGGGCAGGACTGAGTTCAAGAACTTCAGAGGTAGATCAGGTGGCTCAGGGCTTTGTCCACAAGCACAAATGAAGCTGTTGATGTAGGATAGTCTGTGTAATTTGTTTTCCTCTGGGTCAGGATTGAATTTGCAGAATTCTACATTTCATATTGGAAATTCAGTCCCATTGCATCTTGAAATGAATGGGAACATGTCTCAACTTTTCAGATGATAGATGCATAGAATATTGTAGCTCTAAACCTGCTGAACACGACTAGACCTCTAAGTGCCTGATTTAACATTCAGAGTAGGAATAAAAAAATTATTGTTTCTCATCAAAACTTAAAGAGCAGCTTCCCCTCCCTATAAGTCATTCTCTGATATATTTTACCATTAAAGGTGTCCTTCAGAGAAACTGCACACAGGAGGCATATTGGTCTGAACCATTCCCACCATACCCTGTTGCCTGTGGATTTGATGAAAGCTCCAGTAAAGCACCTGAGGATCAGGTGAGTTTTTATTTACTTCTTGTGGGCATCTCCAGATCATCCTTCTCTGTGTGCTGAGTACTTAGATACTCCCACGTATCTGAGCCCTGTCAGAACCCAGTAATTACCTGTCCTCATTGCTAAGCTCAAACCTTTTAGGTATATTTAGAGCCTGTTTACAAGTTAAGCTTAATAAAAATCAAGGGTGTTGCAGGTAACACTTTCTATCCAATGCCTGCTCTTGGTGTTAATGAATAAACTCATAATTAGGTCAGCTGTTCTGCCTAACATTTGACAAAGGAGATTTGAATCCTCAGCATGCATCCATCTCCCAGGGAAATTCTACCAACCCATCTGGGGGAAATTTTTCAGGGAAAATTCATTTGGATTCCTCCTGTTGGTTTTTTCCCAGATTTTCTTTGAGTTGGAGAAAAAGATTGCATAATTTAATAACATACTGGTCAATGCATGTCTTTAGCAGGGAACTCTTGGAGGCCATTGAGTATTTCCACACTTTGTTAGGTGTTCAGTGGAGTAGGAAATGAAGCTGTTTTTTCTAGCTGGTGATCATCATTGGTGCTCAATTAAGATTCAGTTCCTCAGTCAGGGGATTGGAAAACCTGCCCTATGAAGAAAGGCTGAGAAATCTGGGTTTTCTCAGCCTTGAGAAGAAAAGGCTTAGGGGAGACCTTATTACCACGTACCAGTACTTAAAGGGTGGCTCCCAAGAGGAAGGAGACTCCCTTTTTAAAAGGAGTCACATGGAAAAACCAAGGGGGAATGGTTGCAAGTTACTCCTGGGGAGGTTCTGATTGGAGTCCAGAAGAAAATTCTTCACAATGAAAATAATTAAACATTGGAATAGTCTCCCAAAGGAAGTGCTGGACTCCCCTACATTGGACAGTGTGAAGACTCAGCTCAACAGGGTGCTGGACCATCTCACTTAAACTATATTTTTTTACCTTGAAAGATTGAACTAGATGATCCTTGAAGTCCCTTCCAACTTGGCATTCTATGATTTTCCACCCACATCTTGATATTATTTTAATTTACATGTTCCTCATCATTGAACTTGGCCCCAGGCTAGGAATGCCTCACACTTCTCCCCCTCTACTCCACCCTCGTGAGACCCCACCTGGAGCACTGTGTCCAGTTCTGGAGCCCCTATTACAAGAAAGATCTGGACGTGCTGGAACAGGTCCAGAGAAGGGCCATGAGGATGATCAGAGGGCTGGAGCATCTCTGCTATGAGGATAGACTGAGAGAGTTGGGGTTGTTCAGTCTGGAGAAGAGAAGGCTCCAAGGGGACCTTCTTGTGGCCTTCCAGGATCTGAAGAGGGCTACAAGAAAGCTGGGGAGGGACTTTTTAGGCTGTCAGGTAGTGGTAGGACTGGGGGGAATGGGTCAAAACTAGAGGTGGGGAGATTCAGATGAGACATTAGGAAGAAGTTCTTCCCCAGGAGGGTGGGGAGACACTGGCACAGGTTGGCCAGAGAGGTGCTGGAAGCCCCATCCCTGGACATTTTGAAGGCCAGGCTGGCTGGGGCTGTGAGCAACTGATGTAGTGGGAGGTGTCCCTGCCCATGGCAGGGGGGTTGGAACTAGATGATCTTTGAGGTCCCTTCTGACCCTGATGATTCTATGATTCATTGGTGGTGATGGTGCCTCAGTGGTGAACTTTACCTTGTGGCTGGAGGTTGTTGGTTAACAGAGACATACTCACAGCCTGTGCCTTTGAGTTCTGACCTTTGCTAAATCAGACAATTCCAGCAAGAGAGAATAAGGTGTCTCCATCCCTTCATCTCCAGTCTGTGTTGGGCAAGGCTCATAGACCTTGCTCAAATCCAAGATTGGGTACATCACTGCCTCCTCCTCCTCCTCCTCGTCTTGTCGTATTTTGCTAAAAGCCATGGACTCCTTCTGATCTATGAAAGAAAAGACTAACATATAACTTGTGACTAACTCATATAACCTGTTGTGAGTGTGCAGTCATGACTCAGCAGTGAAAAAAGGTCATTTATTGCAAAGCAAGGCGCAGAAAGGTGAAGAGGGTTGTCATCAGTGACACTCTGGGTGTCATCTGGAGTAAATCATTTGGTTCTCCAGCCATGCACACTCAAGCACAGAAGCAGTAGTTAAAATATCTGAATCATTAGGAAGTGGAGACACAACTTCAGCCATTTGTCTCCATGAACTTAGGAACTCAAGTAGAGCTGTAACAGGCAGTATAAATATCTGGAGCTCAATTCCCCACCTGTAAACTAAGAACATCTCTACTTCTTTACACCGTGGGGAAGCTAGAAAGAGAAAAGCTTAAAGAACTTCTGGAAAGATGCTGGAAACCATGCAAATAGTTCAGAAAGGATGTTAAGAAGAAGGATGTGGCCATATTGGAGCATGTCCAGAGGAGGGCCACCAAAATGATCAGGGGAATGGAGCATCTCTTGTATGAGGACAGGGTGAGAGAGTTGGGGCTGTTCAGCCTGGAGAAGAGAAGGCTCCAGGGGGACCTTAGAGTGACCTTCCAGTATCTGAAGGGGGCTACGTAAAGGTGGGGGAAGGTCTGTTCAAAAGGGTTTGTAATGATAGGACCAGGAGTGATGGTTTTAATCTGGGAAAGGAGAGATTTAGACTGGATATTAGAAAAAAGTTCTTTAATCTGAGGGTGCTAGATGAGTGGAATGGGCTGCCCAGAGAGGTGGTGAAGGCCCCATCCCTGGAGTCCTTCAAGCTCAGGCTTGCTGGGGCTCTGAGCAGCCTGCCCTAGGTAGAGATGTCCCTGCTGGTGTAGGGAGGTTGGACCAGATGCCCTCTAGAGGTCCCTTCCAGCCTCAAACATTCTATGATTCCATGTATGGAGCACAGTTCTCCAGCCCTGGGTCCAGCTGCTATGACACAGCTCCCACTCAGAGCTAAACTCTTACTCTCCAGGGTGGCTTTCTCCAAGCAGTCCCTGGCTTGTGCTAAGCCAGGCATGGTTTGTAACTGGCCTAGGTTGAAATCAAGCAAAGGATCATATTCATATTTTAACATGACAGAAGATTTCAGGGCAGATCTCATGTCTGTGCTGTTACTGTGTTCAGTTTGTCATTCCAGTCCAACCCACAAGGTCTATAAAAGGAAGATAAAATCACTAAACTCTACTGCATTGTCAACATAGGGAAGTAAATAAGAATCCCACTTAAATTCTAAGAGAACAATTTGGTTTATATTTTGTATCTGCATGTAGTGTCATTTTTTAGCTACCCCACAAAACCAGATAAAAATTATCAAAATATTTCATTGTTCAGTTGAAGAAATGTTGAGTATTTTGAGAAAATACTGTATAAAAATCAGGACTATTTCAGAAACACCAGGATGATTCCTGGGTTGTCAGGGTTGCATGATGTATTTATGGATCTACTTAAAACTGCTAATTGGGTGTCTCAACCTGGAATTGTTGCCTTTTGGGTAAACAGAGTTTAGATCAATCAGAGAACTGGATGATCTTTGAGGTCCCTTCCAACCCAAACTATTTTATGACATCTTTGATTTCTATGGCATAACAAACCATCCATTGCAATTGCAAGGAGAAAATCTGCCTGGATTCAGAGAATTTAATTTCTTGAGTTTTTAAATAATTAAATAATCTTGTAGTGAATGAGAATAGACAATAGATAAAGCAATGTAAATATGCTTCATTTTTCTTAGGACATAGGATGTCTAAATGCAAACCAAAAGAACAAATGCACTGTTGGTTCAAAGAATTAAAGACAGTTGGGTTATTTCCTTGGGTTATTTCCTTTAACTTCCTTCCCTCCACAGTGTGATGTGACTGTTTCACAGTGTTCCAGTTTCCTCACCTGCAGAATACAAGTTTTATGTCTCCTTTTGGCTATAGCTGTTTATGAAAATCAATACTTATCCAATCTGGAGCAGATATAAAGTGACAGATTCACAAATTACCCCTCAGCACGTCTCAGAGCCTTTATGTACCTCTAAGAGAAAATTCAGTTACTTAACAAAGTTAACATCTTCCCCTTGAACATGCTCAAACGAGTCTCTATTACAGATGAGCCTGTGGGCTGTGAAACTTGTCTCGTGTAAGATTAAGGAGGATTCAGAGGAAAAAATGGTATTTTAGAGGTGAAGAGAAAATCCTGAAGCAGATCTCATGCATGTAAAGCAGTGATAGGACTGGCTAGGAAGGGAAAATGTATTTTAGTGAAATAAAACCATCAGCATGCATGCTGCATAACCATCAGCATTGCTCTGTGTTCTCTTTTTCTCATAGAAACCATATTATTCTGCATTTTGGCGTGTCTACACTGCTGGCTATGCAGCATCAGTGACTTCACTCATTACAGCTCTAATTGTCTTTGCTGCCTTCAGGTAAAACAAAAACAAATGGTGTCTCTTCCAGGATGTCTTAAGACAGCCTCATCCTAAGTCCTCTTTGTGTTTTGTTTTGTGGGATTTTATAGTTATTAAATTTTCACATCCTTCTTGGACATAACACCATTGATGGCAATAGGTCCTTCTCTATTTATGTCGTAGCACATTGATGTAGATGTTAAAACAAGAAAGCTGGCTGGGTAATCTGGTTTAGTTTCTTTAATGATACCATACAGTGGAAATGCTCCAACCTGTTATCACTATTAACATAAGATAAACATTCCTCCAATGCAGAGCAGGAGATAATCTTCAGAAACCAAACGTGTCTCATGCCACTGAACCAGCAGTAATTCTCAACTGTCCATTCTCTCTGTGAAAGACCATTGCTTCCATAATTGGAAGGGATTTAAAGGCATTTAAATGTCATGTTTGATGATGTTGGGTATTAGGAAATGAATCCTGGGTTTCATCCAGTGCCCTTGGCCAAAAGCCTTGAGCTCACTCTGCAGAAGGGAGTGCAGAGCACAGGAGCAGCTTTTAACTGGAGTGGATTTGCAGTCTCAAATGTCTTATCACTTACAGACACCAGGACCAAGATATATCCAAACCTTGAAGGAGATTCCTTCAGCTCAAGGTCAAACCATGTGTCCAGTGCAGGACAAGGCAGCTCCTTCTCTGGCAGCCATCCCACAACATGCAACTAACACCTACTCAATATTTCATTCTCTGGCCAGAAAGGGGCTGAAGAGCTTGTCTGCAAGCTTGGTCAACAAAAAAATGCTATTTAGGATAATGAAAAGGCATTATTGCAGTAGAGCCCAGGAGTCCCTGAGTTACTCTCTACTCCTTTAAATGTGTAGTGATTCAAAGACAATTATAGTAGCACTTTTATTACCTTAATCAGATAAGAACTGCTCTGCTCCCTTGTGTGTAGCTCCCTCTCAAATAGTGACAGATCATTTATTTATTTTGGAAAGTGTATGAAGTCACCATGTATTCCTGGCTGAGTTTTGATGAGACCTTGAAGAACAACTTTTATTTTCTCTTTCCACGCCAGAAAATTCCACTGTACACGGAATTACATCCATATGCACCTGTTTGTCTCCTTCATCCTGAGAGCTGTTGCTGTTTTCATCAAAGATGCTGTCTTGTTTGCAGATGAAACCATGGACCACTGCCTCATGTCAACGGTACCAAACTTCCCCTCTCTCTTATCCTTGATGTAACATTTAATTCTTGACCTGAAGAGAACATGGAGTTTTCTTCATCCCATTTCTCTTCAGCTTACTAAAACTGAAATGTTTAACCAAATACTACACAACCCCAAGTGCTATGGCTACATTCATCTTTGATGGACAAGATGAAGATCTATCAACTCTAATGAAGCTGTAACAATTTCTATCAGCAATGAATTCCATCTACAAGAGAGGGTTGTTGCCCTTTCAAAAAACTCCAGTAAAGTCAATTGAAATGATGGAATCCAAAACTTACTGAATATTGTCATTATCCCCATCTCTGGACATTTTGAAGGCCAGGCTGGATGGGGCTCTGAGCAACCTGATCTAGTGGGAGGTGTCCCTGTCCATGGCAGAGGGGTTGAAACTAGATGATCTTTGAGCTCCCTTCCAACCCTGATGATTCTATGATTCTATTTCTTCATTCTTGTGTGGTAACATTGAATTTTGCCTCTACTTGTAGACTTATATGCAATGGAGAAGTAGATCTAATTGGTTTTTTTTCTTCCTCTCCATTTCCAGGTTGCTTGCAAGGCTGCAGTTGCATTCTTCCAGTTCAGCATTTTAGCCAACTTCTTCTGGCTTCTCATCGAAGGGATATACCTCCAAACACTGCTTTTGCTGACCTTTGTTTCGGACAGGCAGTATGTGTGGTGGTTCATATTCACTGGCTGGGGTTAGTACTTTTTTCCTCTTTGTGTTATTTAACATCTCCATTTACTTTCAGAAGCAGATAAAATATTCTGAGACAAAAGGTGCCTAACAAAGGTGCCATAATTCTGATGAACATTGCACGTTCATCCAGCACAACTGCATCCATCCCATACCATTATTATGTCTTCTCATCTTGTTACATATTCAACTGTTCAAAACTTTGAGGAGGAGGATAGGATGGATGAATAGGACTATGATAAGTCTACATGAAAGACTTCAGCACTCATCTTTATGATTCGAAGTAATTTCATGTAACTAGAGTAATTTAAAAATTAGCCAACTAATCTAAAGTATCTCTCCAGGTTTCTCCTGCAGTCAGTAGAGTGAGGTGGCAATAAAATCCAGCCCTCAAGAAGATGAGTAATGTGACTACATAACATCCAGGAAACATGTTGCCTTCCTCCACTGACTGAAGAACTTTGGGTGACTGACTTGAAGTTGATATTTTTCTTTTATTAAGGAGAATTAGATAGATTAATCTTAAATTGTACAAGTTGAGGTCTAGGAATCAAACAATCCCATTTTTTTCCTCAGAGACCTTCTGGCTTTAATGTTTGAGTTTACACAACAAGTAAAATTTTCTCTGATTGTCAGGATATATTCACATAATACATAAGAATTCTCTGCAGTTAACAAAATATTTATTGTGACTCTCAGATATTCTTGTACATCACCTTGGCTATTCTAAAATAGAGGAACTGAAATTGAGTGGCTACATTGATATTTTTGAATATCCAAATTCTCCTGAAGTAAATAGTAATTTAACCTTCATCAACACAGTTTCAGAATTTTAAATTGTAATTAAATCTTAAAAATCAGAATTTTATAAAGGAGGTGTTGATTTAGAGCTATTCCAATTACAATTGCCTGAAACAAGACCCTTGGACCTTGATTAATCATATCTAACTTGAGATAACAAAGGCAACACCTCAATTAATAATGTAGTAATCCTCATCTCCTCCTACAATCAATGGAAAGTGAGAGATATCTCAGGGGCAACTCAGATGGCATGGATGTAAATATTTCTCTTCAATATTAAAAAGACAACTTGAACTGAATATGATCCCAGCTTAAAGGCCTTGAATGAAGGTCTAAAATTAGGAAAGGCAATTTCTAGGCCTTTCCTACAGATCTCAAATGATCCTTAGAAAGATATTACCTATATTTCAATAGATTTATCAGTGAAAATGTCACCTGCTCCAGATTAGAGTCCCTTTTGTGGTAACCTTGAAAGTCACTTAGTCATTGGAAATTCAATTCCACAGAAGGAGAGCAAAAGCAATTGCTGGTTCATAGGTCTGCTTGAGGAAAAGAAGGGAAAAAACTATTTAACTATAAATGTAGAAGTGTAAGCAGTGATAAAGTGAGGCTAGAAATCACCAGTTCCTGCATTTAGCTAAATTTTCATTGAATATCATGGACTGATGGGTCTAGAGTGATTAGTAGAGGCTCCTCAGGGCACAAATGTGAGCTCTTCTAATTAGTGTACAAAGAGTTGTATTCTCTAGCTAAATAAGTGATTCTTCCAGCCTCACTAATGCTTACAATTCATACCCAAACCTTCAGCTAATTCTTAGCTGTTATTTTTGAGAATATAGCTTCACAGCATCCCATATTGTCCTTTGTTTCGATCTCATAATCCTTCCTTTTTTCCCTTTTTTTTTCTTTTCTTGAAGGTCAAGTTAAATTCTGTCATAAAGTTATTTAAAGTTGTCTGACCCATTGCTTGATCTTTCATTTACATCCAATCTACTTCACTGTGAACTTCCTCGAAATAAAGTTCCCATGGGACATGGTATTCAAAACAATGATATTGTGTTCCATGTTGATTTCTCCAGGAGCTCCAACTGCTGTGATGTTTGCTTGGGTCCTCACAAGAATCCACCGACAAAATACTGGGTAAATCAGAACTTGGATATGGGAGCCAAGGATATCCTATTTTATATTGTATTTTGATTTTTATAGTGGGGAAAATATAGATACAAGAAACAGAAAACAAACTAACAAAAATAATTCCAAAGTTGTGCCTCTAACTTTACACTTCATATGCAAGTAAGTGAGAAAACCAGTTTTAAGTCTGATTTTGATGTGCATATATGGAGTAATAAAACCTGGAAATATCATATTAAGTATTGAAATTTCATTTGGTTTCCTAATGCCCAGTCCTTGAAGTAATTGTATTTTAAGGAAACCTGTATATATATACTTCTGTATATATTTATATATTTATGCTTCTCTATAAAATCAGCCATAAATTACTAACACTAATCTCTTCAAACAAGTACCTCCAAACAAATATTTTATGTACTGATAAGCAGATTTTTCTTTCATTTCCATTCAGTTCTTCGATATATTATTTTATTATCATTTATCATTATCTTTTATCATAATCTTTTATTATTATTATTTATTAGTATCATCATCATTGTTACTATCATTAATTATTATTATCGTTGTTGTTGTTATCATCATAATTATTATTTTTACTACTATTATCATTATTATTATTATCATCATCATCATTNCATCTGTAAGCTTTAGCATTATGCAGCCAAAAATCCTGTGTCACAAAACTGGAAGGGAAAATAGAGGATGAGGGACTATGATATAACCAAACACGTTTGGTACTTCAGTGGAGGGAGTTAAATTGGTCTGTTATTGATGTTAAATAGGGTAGATTTAAGTTGGAAATTAGGAAGAAGTTCTTTGCTATGAGGGTGGCAAAACACTGAAATAGGTTGCCCAGGGAGGTTGTGGATGCTCCATCCCTGGAGATGTTCAAGACCAGGTTGGATGGGGCTTTGAGCACCCTGCTCTAGTGGGAGGTGTCCCTGCCCATGGCAGGGGGTTGGAACTAGATGATCTTGAAGGTCCCTTCCAACCCAAACCATTCTCTGATTCTATGAAACACAGGAACAGCCTCAAAACACAGACCAAGAGCCCATTCTGTTCTCTCCCTTCAGGGTACCTTTACTAGGGCTCTACATTTTTCTTGACAATTTCCTCATGACCCCAAAGTCCTTACTTTTGTGGATGCATAATAGTTTAGTCTCTGATCTCTAAAACAGTCACTTTGTCAACAGGAAAGCAAGAAAGAAGCCTGAAAATACAAATACAAATGTGCTTTTCTTGGCTTTGCTTTGGTTCTTCAACTTTTGTTTCTTACTTTCTTTAGATTGGGCTAAATTTAAAAAGGTATTAGGGTGCCAGTGCTGTCAGAGGCCTTTAAACAGTGATTTAAAACTTGGTGTCCATCACTTTCCTCTTCTGTGACAGGAATATTTTCACGTGTTGAGGAAATCTCACACAGGACAGATAACATGACTGGTTTTCTTTGCTGTTTCAGATGTTGGGATGATGATGAGAATGGAGTGGTGTTATGGATCATCAAAGGCCCCATTCTGCTCACTGTATTAGTATGTTTTTTTATTTTGTCTTGAGTATCTTTTGAAATGTGAAAGCTAAGTTAGTGTCTTATTTCAGTGTTGAATTGCAAATAGCTGCTAATTATTGTATAGCTTGTGATTTTGTTATCTTTGTTGGGTTTTTCTCCAAAAAACCCACCCTAAATCACAACCTAAAGGGTAAATCCTATATTTTCTATATATGCTAGGGCATAATGGATCCATATTGACACCTGCATTCCACATACCACAGTCGTGTCTGTGCCTCTGTAAATCATTGCTGAAGAAAAGCAAACCATACTGGCAAGATTCTTAGATAATATGAAAGCTAATTTAATACAAGAAATACATATAGATAATTTTATCTGGTGCATTTTTAAATTAGTTCTTAGGATGTAAACTTAAGATAAAAAATCTCCTTTATTCACATTTATTCCATCTGAATTTAGGGACAATATGTTGTTTAGATCTCTATCTGTTATGATCCCTGTCATAAGCAATGAAGGGAACAGGAGGGACTATGTAGACCATATAAGATCTTCTAGGTGCTGACCACAAGTACAAGGAGTTAATATCAGGCATAAAACAATATTGAGATACATAGGTCTATATTAATTCAATATAACTTTCAGCACATCTGTATGTACAACTATATATTGGTGGGAAAAATGAATATTATTTGTAATGCTATTGATTTGATCTGGGAGCAGATCTGGTTTGTAACAATTCCTATGACAGGGAATTTTTGGTTAATTTTAATCAACAGAAAATTTGTCGTGATTTGTAGGAAGTTCACAGATTTTTGTCCTGTCTTTTCAGATCAACTTTACTATCTTTATTAATGTGATCAGAATTCTAGTCCATAAATTGAAATCTCAAGAGGGGGGAGGGAGCCACTCGAGCCACTTTGTGTGAGTATTTCTGGGTCTTTTGATATTGACCTGTTGTGGTTGCTATAAGAAATGTTTTATGGGCAGGAGCACAAAATGTTCTGCTTTTTGCTAGCAGAAAGAGAAATCCCCAGAAGAAATAACAATGTAAACTTCCCTTTTCATCCCAAATATCACATCTCTCTTTTTCTTCAGGGAAAGAAGGGTGGGTGGATGTGTTGGGGACAATGAGAGAAGTAAAATATAAAGTATTACAATTCGAGAAGGACCCAGCTTGAAAGTGTAACCACTAAAAGTCAGATAATGCATCCATCTGGCTTCCAGTTCTTTCCACTCAAATGGCATCATAGAGAAAGATGCAGATAATTTCCTTAGCAGCAACATGATGCTGCTGTTCTGGTAAGAGAGCCTAGTCCTTCCTATTTACGATCCTCTTCACAATCAATGAAGATCTCATCAGTGCAGTCAATGGACTCTAGTGAGCTGTTCAATTCATATTAAGATATGAAGATATGGTTGTTAGTTATGGCACAGGATCTAGAGTAAACCTGTGACCTTGTGGAGTGAGCTGAAGCTCAAGCAGAATCCCCTAGGATACCACCATCAGCTCTCACACCACTGTTTAAACAACTAGTTTAAAGTCTGGAGAAGAGAAGGCTCCGAGGGGACCTGATTGTGGCCTTCCAGGATCTTAAGGGGGCTACAAGAAAGCTGGGGAGGGACTTTTTAGGCTGTCAGGTAGTGGTAGGACTACGGGGGAATGGGTCAAAACTAGAGGTGGGGAGATTCAGATGAGACGTTAGGAAGAAGTTCTTGCCCAGGAGGGGGGGGAGACACTGGCACAGGTTGCCCAGAGAGGTGGGGGAAGCCCCATCCCTGGACATTTTGAAGACCAGGCTGGCTGGGGCTGTGAGCAACTGATGTAGTGGGAGGTGTCCCTGGCCATGGCAGAGGGGCTGGAAGTAGATGATCTTTGAGGTCCCTTCCAACCCTGACAATTCAATGATAAATTGAGTAGATCTCCACTGACAGTTTTGGAAGTTGAGATACATCAACGGGAGATACCAACATGTGCTTGAGATCAGTCTCAGGAAAGTAGATCAAAATATTTAATTTGATGCCCCTTTTTTGTGTGTGTAGCAGCAAGAAGAACCCTTAAAGGTCAGTCCAGAAAACTCTCATGATGATTTGTCCATCTTTGTTCATCAGGTGTTGACAGTGGAAGTGCTGGAAAGTAATTTTTCCAGAACTTTGTCACGTGATTGTTTCCATTAGGGAGCAAAACTGTATTAAAACTTTTCCCTACCTATAATTGCCTATTTCTAACAATGCATTGTTCTTTAATTCTTGCTTGGCCAGGAGACTTGCTAAATCCACGTTGCTCTTAATCCCCCTCTTTGGGGTGCACTATGTTGTGTTTGCCTTTTTCCCAGAGAGCACTGGTCTGGAAGCTCGACTTTACATTGAGCTAGGCTTGGGTTCTTTCCAGGTAAGTTGGACTAAATGTTTATCATTCCTAAGAGGTTTGGTCTGAAGCCCCAGGCTCTCAGGAGTTTTACATTTTAGGCTGGTTATTAGAGCAGGTGTTAATAATGTGTCTAAATTTGACACCCACATTCCATCTTACTCCTTCACAAGCTCTTCCATCTTACTCCTTCTGTTGTTTAATCCCTTATCTTATTATTTTAAATCTCATACTTTGAGTTCTGACTCAGACTTTATATAAATAATCACAAAAAAATACAGTATCTACCTTTCTTGAATAATGACAGAATGCCGTGAAGATCAGTTTATGGATTAAGGTGAACTGATTGGAACTAATTCAACATATAATAATGAAAAGCCATCCTCTGGTGGGTGAAAGAAGACAGCATAGTCATAAAGATACAAAATAAAAACAAGTCCTCACCCAGTTTACTGTAAATATGGACTAGAAGAAGACAAAGGTTTCTACTACCTTATCTGAGGGAGAATTTCTTTGTAGAATAAAGTAAATAATGTTAGATATTAGTGTCTCCATACAAGGGCAATAATACACGTATGGTGTTGCCACTCCATTGAGGAATTTAATCCTATTATTAAAGTGCCATAAATAGTGCCACATCACCTAAATTCCAATGGAAAATACATATTTTCTGTTGTCTTACCCAAATTCTGAATAAAACCTGATGTCTTGCTCTGATTCTATGCTGCAAACCCTGATGTTTGGCTTTTTTCTCCCTACTCTCCCTGTCCTAGGGTTTTGTTGTTGCTCTTCTCTATTGCTTCTCAAATGCCGAGGTGAGTAGCAAGTACATGAGGTTATTAAAACCTTTTAAACTCATGGGCTTCTCTTGTTTCTCATTTCTTTTCCTATTTCCAGAACAGATCCATGCTTTGATCTGCTCCCAAAAGCATGAAATACCCAATGTCTTTTTTCCCTCAATACCTTGGTTGCCTTTGTTTATATTCATACAGTTCTGAGAGAAGGACACAAAATAAGCAATGACCCTTTACAAATGGTTGGTGACTTTCTGTCAAGGGATTTTTTTTCTGATTTATGTCTGATAGCTATCACGAAGACGTCTCAGTGGAAAGCTTGTAACACTCCTTACCTTCTTTAGGTTTATTTTCTTCCCTTTTTTCCCTTTTCCCTTTCTTTTCCCTTTTCCCCTTTCCCCTTTCCCTTTTTTCCATCCCTTTTCCCTTTCCCTTTCCCTTCCCCTTTTCCTTTTTTCCCTTTCC
>VYZX01027436.1:51472-70589 GCA_013401335.1 Brachypteracias leptosomus | reverse complement strand
CAGCCAAGGTAAGCCCACCACACCTTATCACTAGCCAGTAACCTCTGGGTTTGAAAGAATTATCAGGGTACCCATTTTAGACAGCCTACAAAAAGAACCCCATGGTCTCGCCTCTTGTGTGTATTCATGGACTTTCTCACAGTCCCTAATGCTAGCTGAAGCTGTTAGCCCTAAATGACCAACTGGACAGGAGGACAGCAGGTTGTTTTGCTGCTTTCCCACACCTTTAGGTTGAACACCAAACCTGAGGCAGATCACATCACACTTGTTGAGTCAGCCTGGGAGATTGACAACAATTTTCTTACCTGTGTGATCATCAGTTTTCTCTAATTCACCAGCATAGCCCTGCTTCATCATCACGCATGAGGGCTGTGAGCACAGCCAACAATACCTTTGAGGTTTTCCTGCTTCTCTGCATTGTAGGCGCTTGTAAAAGCTTGTAGGAGCATTCCTGTGTACCTGGGGCCAGCGCATGCTGACTAGCTGTTGGACTCAAGGCACCTTTCTTCTGGCCCTGTACGAACCAGCCCATATACATTATAGCAGTGGCATTTGCAATATCCCAACCAAGCAAATAGGCATACTCTATTTATATAGCATGATCTGGAGGGCACAAATGCTCCCTTTCTTTCCATGAGTCTACAGATTCCTTTCCCTTCAGAAAGTCAGGACAGGTACTTGTCACACCATCAAGTTACTGTCTCTTTGGAAGTTGGTCTTGGTGCCTCATTTCCTGAGTGTTCCTCTGTGTTCCCACCTGTTTGAGAAAGAATAAGCTGTTGCTTCCTTTAATGATTGCTAAGTTCTTCCATGCTCCTAGAGATGATTCACTGAAAATCTGTTTGGGATTAAAGCTGCTGGAATTTTCTTCATGAGTGACCTCTATCACACTCATACATGAGAGGCTTTCATTCCACCTCAGAGCTGTCTAGGAACAAAACCCAATGTCATCTGTCTATATTCAGTGCCACAGAGAAATTTATTTAGTGAACAAATATCCTCAAGTAAAAATTAGGTGATCTTTGAGAAAAACAACTGTTTCAGTCAAATTATTTGTAGTACAGAGAAGGAAAACAATATTTCCTTTGCACAAGACAGTGTAATAGATGTCATTTTTTCAAGTGAAATGACATGTACTCATGTCTATAGATCTAATAGATATCTATTTCCCATTTTCTACCTTGATCCAAGGAAGGCTTACATTAGAAATTTGGACTTCACCACGGGCAAACTGGAGGCAGAATGTAGCAAAGACTATATAGGGATTACTATAAGAGGATTTAAGGCTTTTAGCCATGGTTTGCACCAGCAATGTAGGTATATCCCAGTGGAAAGAGTTGATGAAAAGGAAGACCAAGGAGAAACATACCCTCAGAAAAGATAAATCTGAATATTAAATATACATATACTGTATCAAACTTACTTTATTTAAAGCATCATATGTATGGATTATCCTGAACACTGTTCCTATTACATGCCACTGTTAAACTAAACTCATCAAGCTGAAAGCTTGAAATTAATGCTCCAAGGAAGAAGAACTGCTGGGGGACCCACTGTTAAATCCCAAATATGGGGGATTTATCATTAAGCATTTGAGATCAATTGCATCAAATTCCTCCAATAAATTCAGTGGATTAAAGCTAACATAAGACTGTTAGATTTATCAATGGAAAATACAATAAAGGAACTGATAAGGGCTATTTCTAAAGAGTGACCAAGATAAAGGCAGTGATCTTTTTGAAGAAAACATGGACTCTGGGAATGATTTTTTCAGGTAGTTACAGCACAACAAGAAATAATATGATGAAAGTTATTTCTTCCCTTATCTTCTGAATTAAAGTACATTTTCCTCCAAGAAAGAAATACAATCCCAGAAAAGAAAAAGGCATGAAAACAAAATGTAACTAGTAAAACTAGTAATTTCTCAAAATAAAAAAAGTTTTTCTCTTGAATCCTATTAAGTATTAAAAGTAAAAAAGACTATATGGCATCCATTTTCTAAAAAAATACAATGTGCATTTTTTTGAAACTACTCTTTCATAATGCATACTAAAATTTTCAATGATCAAAAAACTACTAAATAATGTGAATCATAGAATCACAGAATGTTAGGGATTGGAAGGGACCTCGAAAGATCATCTAGTTCAATCCCCCCTCCGGAGCAGGATCACCTAGGTCAAGTTGCACAGGAATATGAGATAAAGTTTCTTTGTTTTGAGCAACACAAGAAGCCACACCTATGTGAACCACTCATGTTATGGATATGGAGAGGACTAAAAATAAATAGATGATAAAAAGAATGCCTTGGTTACAAATACATATTTATCAGACAGGGTAACTCTCACACAGATACTAAGAAATACTTTTATTCCAAAGAAGTTCTAATGATGTTAATTTATCTGTACCAAGTTTTACATTTTGCTCACCTGATATAATAGCTGTGAAAATTATTTACAAACCATGACTAGGATCAAAGAGAGCTAAAGATAGAAAACTTATTTTTGAAAGTCAGTATCATTATTTTTATGCCACAGAGAAGAAAACAAAGCATGGGTAAGTAGAGATCAGCAATCAAGTTAAGAGAAAGAAACAGACCAAGGTCTCCCAAGCCCAAGGACATGACACTGAACTTATCATTATTACACAAAACTCAAAAAATACCAAATAATCACCTTAGTTGTCTCTAAAACTTCTGGGAACCCTTTTACAACTTCAGGTTTTCATCAGCTGCAACATAAGGATAATTTGGACAACTTCACAAAGGGATTATCAGAACTGACTGCTTTGTGATATCCAGCACCATGTTTGCAAGTATAAATATAGATCAGGGTAAAATTTATTTTCAAAGCAAATAGATGCTAAGGTTTCTCTAAAATAAAGTTTAAGAAATGTGGTTAGTTCATTCTTTTGTAACTCCAGGAGCTGTAAAGTTTTAGCCTTTGAAAACAAACTGCTCCTTCATTTATTTTAATCCTCTCTGGATTTTCATCCATTATTTAGAAGTGTAAAATAAGTTGTTTATGCAAACAAGGAAAATGATAGTTTTCTGATTTTATATGCAGAATCATGGCATTCCACTACAATGCGTTATTAGCATGATAATACTTTGCACTTTTATAGTGGCTTCAAGGAATTCAAAGTACTCTGAAGAAATAGTCACTTTGACCATTCAAACTTATATGGCTAAATCAGCTAGGAAGATATGTTTCTGCAATCTTTCAACTGCTCTCAATTAAATAAACACTATTTAACATAATGTGAATGCTTTATAATTCCAACTGATTAAAAAACTGTTGCTTTTGAATAAATACTATATGTAAGTCAACATTTAATTGCATAGCTGTCCTCTACAGCTCCCTGTATGTTGCAACTTTACAGATGCTGACAGTAGCTCAATGGATTGTATAAAGGAAGATCACGATTAAGAGTTGTTTTGCTAAAGGTCTAAATTCGACAGCAGGTCCTACTAGCTTCCTATGTAGCTTTTAGTCAGGCAGAGATTTCAGATACATCTGCTTCTCCCGAGCCACCAATCCGAAAAAGCCCAACAGGATACTTGCTTGTTTTTCTTTTTAGAATTAAGAAATACTATGGGGGTTTTGTTCTCTAAACAGCTACCCTATAGCTTGGGAACTGCCAGTTAACTGCAGTGTGTCTATACAAGGAGACACATCTTCTGAATAGGTGTTTGTGACAAGCTGCACAGGAGCACTTCTGTTACTCTGCAGCAAGCTATCATTTGTCTGTGCACTGTGGTTGGATGCTACTTTACTGGCAAGTTGCTGGCCATAGAGTTACGATTATTGTCTTTTGAAGCACTAGGTACTATTTACTTTGTAAAGAAACTACAAAGCATTGTCAGCAAAGCTTACATAGCCCTCAGTCACATATTTCAAAAGAGAAGGGAAGAAAAGGAGATTTTCAAATCTATGAGATTACAGGTACCTGGCTCATATCTGACTCTCGCTGACTTCCACTGAGACCTAAGTGCCCTCTGAGATATCCCCCACACAAAACACGTATGACAGCTGAATTGTAATATTGACCCCACCAGGCAAACACTTCGACACTGCAAAAAACAGAACGAGTAATGATGACCGCAACTCAGCACCACAAAAAATATTGCCAGTACAAAGACTGACCGATTATAATCCCTGTGACATGGGTCTGTAGGCAACATTCTGGCACAGGAAAACTAAGAGCACTTGATAAATTTTCCTGTGGATTCCTTCAGTTCCTGCATCTACAGGGACAAAAGATGTATATGTATATACACAAGTAATTTTATTTTTTTTAATCTAGGATAATGAAAAAAAAAGCAATTTATTTCCTCAGCCTTGCAAGCCTGACATACCTTAAGAAGTGGCTTACTCTTGAGTCAAAGATATGAAGGATGTCACAGCTCTGAGTGACAAGATGCTGCTTTGTGTGCTTCTCTTAATATCATTGCCTGCCCTGCTCTGCTGCTTTAAAATCACACAACAAAAATCTCACCACAATAACACTAAAAACCTCTGCCTTTCCTCCTATACACCCGTCAGCCCTTCAGTCACTGAAATGTCAGAAGCCAACTTTAATACTCTTCAGAGTCTTCTCAATTGCTTCCTGTATCCTTGTGCTACACTCCTCTCTCCATACCCCAATCTGTCCCTTACTAATGTCTAGTAGTTCCCTCCTTGTCCTCACCAACATACACAAAACTCAGTTACAATTTGTTCCTTTTCCTTTTTTTTTCTGGTGGTTAAGATTAGAATATAGTAACCCATACTCCAGATACGGTGGTCTCTATTTTTTCATTTTAGATAATAAGCTCTTTCTGACTGAAACTTTGCCTTATTTGTTTATACAAAGAGGGGTGGGATGCTTACTTGAAGATGCAGTCTGTGGGATGCACCTGCTTTATACACTACCTGCACTGCACAGGTTCTGTGTCAGCTTAGATCTTCAAAATGCATCTTGAAAAGTTAACAAGAAAGACAAACCTCTGTTTCCAAAATCTTCTGTTCTGAAAAGCTTCTGGGATTCAAAACTAGGGGTCAATAGGGGGATTTTGCTAGCTCATTTCTATTCTATGTAAAACCCATCAGTAAAGTGTTTGGCTTGTCCCCCAGACAGCCAGAACTATAACTATCCCCAGGGAGAATTTGGAGATTAAGGACACCACCTCAAATCCTCGCAACAAGTATGAGAGTGACAGGAACTGCACATAACCCATCCCACAGGACAGCGAAGGAGCACAGATGCACACAGGGGGTTGTGACAGCCAGATCCACACAATACAGCATTCACTTTTGTCAGGTCTCCCAGGCAGATGTTACTGTCACGTTCAGGTGGATTTGGGCAGCTCCTCCAGGATGGAGGCCAGGGAGAGGTGCAGCTGAGGAACAGCAGGCTGTTTCCTGAAGCTGATCCTTTTCCTTCCCCTGGCGTGTCCCAGGAGCCTGCTGCACAAGGAGCTGCTTCTTCCAGTCCTCAGGGAGAAGCAGATAGAGATTTTCAATTACATACATCAGCAGACTCTATCAGGCCCTTCAATGTACTCAGGCAGCTACTTCTTCTGAAAGCAACGCAAGTTTTTTTGCTACTAAGCTAATTTAAGGAGCTGGGCTGCACAGCCTTACGTTCCCTTTTCTTGCATTTTAATTTGTTTTGTTTCCTCCTTCCTGAGCCCTGTGTCTGACAGAAGTCAAAGAGTGATCATTTCTCACATGTGTAAACCAAGAAAATTGCCAGCAGGACATGGCTCACATCCACCACATTGCTCACTGGTAGCTTGAAGTTTCCTGTGCCATCATCCAAAGAGACAGGACTACCTCTGTTTAGTGGAAAGAAACTACCAAAAGTTAAAATAATTACCAACAAAGAGAGTACATGTTTCTTTCACCTAATTAGATAATATGCCCAGGTGTTTAGCACCAAGGCATCTACTCCTTAATTGGAAAAAGTCAAGGACAGAAACTAATTAGCAGCATTAATCAAAAGCAGAAGTCTAATGATAATTAACAACACATCCCCACTACAAACTCAATACCTTTATTATAATGTGTTCCAAATGGTAAAATTAAATTAATGAAGTTTTAAAATAAGTGTTTCAAATTGCCATCTTCTGGCAAAACTATGCATTATTTCCCCAAAATAAAGAACATTAATCAGACTAAGCAGTGGCATTTTTCACACAATGGCTGTAAGCAAGTCTTGTAATTTGGAAAAAAAAAAAAAATCAAATTCTGAGGTAACTCTCCATATTGTTGCAGCCACTGAGTCCCAGTGGCCAGACAGGTCTGTGTTCTTGCTGGAGCAAAATGCTACCTACCATACTCAAGCAAGTGCTCACAGTAGCCCAAAAAAGCAGACAAGGGGAAAGGAAACAAAGTCTTGCTAAGGTGGTAGTTTTATGGATCTCCACAAGCATGGGAAGCTATATGTCTTAAAAGTGTTCACAAAGATCTCAAACTTTTGTGAAATAAAGGGCTAATGAGCTGCAGCAAAAGAACCTCACACCCACTGCCCTCCTGCAAAAGCTTCTGGAGAAGGCAGAGCTGGAAGGGAAATCTTCCCTCTCCAGATCTTTCCTTCAGCCCTTCCATTGAGGAAACCTTGCAGTTTTCTAAGAGTGTCAACACATCCAGATACATCCCAGAACAATTTAAATTTGACTGCTCAGGCTTTTAAAGTTCACTTCTATTCAGTAAACTGAGGTTGCACTGGCTTTGCAAGAGGGAGAAACCCCTGGGTTGTCACTATACTAATTTCTTCTTTCCACCCTCCCTCCACACTTCTAACTAAATTCCTATTTTAACTGTTCTTTTCTGGGCTTCCCATTACAGAGCTAATAGAAATGCATCTTCATGGCAAGCTAAAAATTATCATCCCATGTAGAAACATAGTCTGTAGTTTGCTGCTGCCAGCTTGTCTGCAAATTATGTTATGATAATATTAACAATGATTTTCCTAGGCTCTGACATGCCATTAAATGATTACTCACAAGAAGGAAAGCATCAAGGTAGGGCAAACACTGAAACAGTGAGGCTCAGTGTTTGAGACCACCGAGTTAACACTCCCAAGAACAAGATATCCACAGAAAGAGATAACTCTGCCCACATCTGTGAAGCCTACTTCCCACCATGGCACATTTTGCACATGGGGCCTGCAGCTCTTCACTAGCTGGGTAATTTTTAATGCCATTCATTTGCTCTTTTCCTATCTACTCAAACACTCCTGTGAGGCAAAATTTTGATTGAAATCTTAAAAGGAGTAGTCAAACCCCAAGGAGAACAGCAGACTTACATGTAGGCTGGTTATTTGCAAACAAAATGTCCAGATCCTGACAGCTTTTGTAGGCTGAAAATCCCACTTCTGGGCAATAGAAGATTTTACACTCTTTCTCTACCATTTTAAGGTCTTTTACTCACACATATTCATGTAAGGATTCAATAATCTCATTTATTTCACTGACACAATTTGTGCAAGCAAGACCAAGGAGATATGTAAATGCTTGCAGAAACAGGGTAACACCTGTTTCACCACCTCTATTTAGCAACCATACTGTGGTTTGCGTTCATTTCATGTTAGATACAGTGCCTGTCAAATACTGAGAAAAACTTCTAGTGACTTAAGCCACCAGTGCTCCAGAAGCTGAAGTTTACAAAAGGGAAAACAGAAATAAAACCCTCTGAGGTACAGTCTTCGCATGTGTCTCAAATCAAGGTTGTTGGGAGTTTTCATTCTTTTGCACAGAAGTGAGCTGCTACACATTATCCTTTTCCCAAAGGACTAAGGCAATGGAGACTGTTACTGAGCAACACCTGATACAAAATAAATCTAACTGCTCTGTCACCCTGCTACAGCTCCAAGGCAACCTTTTCATTATTTTGGTATTTCTATCTTACATCTTAGCAAAGAGAAAAAGCAAAACAGGAAAAATATAAGTGTTCATTTCATTTGGTGTGTGGACTAAGAATAATTATCATCAATATTGATTAACCCCTGGGGACACCACTGAATTTAAAACCTGCAGACAGTGAAATCCCAGCTGATGTATTTTCTGCTTTGAGTAATGCTTATTACATGTTTATATGTTTATATTTATCTGAGAAAACTGTGAAACTAATGGTCCCACACTGGGAATAATATGTTATTATGTGGTCCAGGATTGTGCAGTTTCTGCAGCTCTCTACCCCTACCAAGTGCTAACCAATAAGGTGACTAAAGTTCTTTCAAAACTGCATATTCTGAAAAAAAAATCAAGCCATTTCTGAGTGTTTAGCAGCCCCAGAAAGCATTTGATAGTCTTCTAGCTCAGTGCTGGTTTTTAATGAATATAAACCACCAGAGACCAGATTCTGTACCACCCCACTACAAATCCCAGTATGTTCAGTGACTTCACTGAGGTGGCATAAGTTCATGCAGAATTTGGCTTAACAAGTCATACCTATTTTGTTTTAGTTATTGCACTATTGGCAGTGAAAACTATGGATCAGGTACCAAATTCACTGTTAGTGTGATGCCAAATCAGAACTCAACTCAGTTATGGGATATACCAAGGCATCAAAGGCTAGCTGAATCATTTTAATAAAGAAGACAAATTGCTAGTAATATTAGCCAGGCAAATTAATTCTTTGTAATCTATTTTCCAATTAATAAGTATTAAACCAGATTTTTTTCACATGCATTTTATATTTAAACTGTGCAACAAATTCATCCATGGCTTACTCCATGCCTAGAAATGGATGTTTCACTGGGGCTTTGTACGAAGGTTCCCATGGTTGTTTTCATTGCACTCAGTGACATTATGTGATGATACATTATTGTGTTTAGTTACTGGGAGTACTCATTATAGTAGACATTTTAACCATAAGAAAATATTCAGTAAATCTCTTGATTTTGCTTAGTTTGTTTTGGTTTGTTTTGCTTTGTTTTACTTAAGACTTCTCTGTATTATAACTACCTCATATGCAGGAGAAAGTATTTAATAGGATGAAAAAGAGCATGCTCTATTCAATCAGGTAACAACACACTAATACGATTTTAAATTAAAGCTTCAACCATTAAAAAAGGAAGATTTAAAGTACTGATCTGTTCATCTGGCTTGCAAACAGCCATGATCAAAGTACAGAGATGTAGTTACCTAGAAAAGAGTTCATATATTAACTTGTTTCTGCAAAAACTGTCCTCACACAATTAGTACTACTAGTAGCATTAAAAGTATATTTGGATTTTTTCTATACAATGCACTTAGAGTAAGTTATAAAAATATAGAACAATAGGTGATAAAGTCCTTTGTCATTACACATAGGAAAAAGTGACAACTTGGTGGTTTTTTGAAGGTTTACACTTCAGAGACCTCTGTCTTTAGGAAAGGAGGTAAAGTACTTCCTGGAATGTTATTTTACACTGGAAATTGGCCACATCTTCCCAATCAAAATGTGTCCCATCTAGAAGCATGATCATGGACTTCCATTATGCCATTGTAAGGCAAGGATAAGCACCATTTCCTGCTCACCCATCTGGGAAGTATTTATATACATGGTCCTCATGCATAGCAATCCCTATAACTGTCCTAGAACTGTAAAATATGGAATGAACTATACTTCACTGTACTTGTTTAAAACTTTTGTTTTAATCCCTGACTAGACCTTTCAAAGCAAGTATGAGTTATATTTTAAGGCGCTCCCTTTTTCATAAGAACACCGCACAGTGTGCGGCAGCCAGAGAGAGGGGCCATGGACAACTACTGTCTAGCGCTCTTTTCCTATCTGTCATATAAAGTTGCACAGAAATTTAGCCAAACTTTTGTTAAGACCACTCAACAAGCAGTCAGCTGCCAATACTGATATCCAACCAGAAACAAAAGGCTTATTCAGACCTCTATTTTCAAACATAAATCGTATTTTAGAGAGAACATAAAAGTCACTATAAAACTGAGAAAATCCTTCCCATCTTTAGATATTCTCTTCCAGACAAAGATTATGGAATGGATTTCAGCATGAAAAGTATTTACTAGACAACAGGGAGTTACCATTCCTCTTCTACATCTCCCTAGTCCAAAGAAGGAAGTACAACATCACATTTCCAGTTGTGATTCTCTACATAATAAACCATGTAGGAATCAAACTAAATTTTGCCAATCATAACAAGCAAGGATTCAGTCTAGCACCTGCATATCCCCTGAGAAAAATGAACAAGATCACTTAAGGCAGCAGTTTTCAGAGAAAAGTTAGCAGGTTCTCTAGAACAAACAGTGTTGAAAGGCAATATTTGTCATCACCACTACAGAAGTGTCTCAAAACCCCAGTAAAATATCAGAAATCAATAGTACTCGCCTTTTATATGCCCATGATCTGACAGTTGTCTTTACCCAGAGACAGCTTGTTACCTACATTACTCACAACACCACGCAGGCAGGACACAGTGCAAGGCATGTAAGACAAGAGGCAGAACCTGTACAGCAAGGATCTTCACAACCCAGGCGTAGAGGCTTAGGCAAGGAAAAGATCTGATAGAGAATCCTTTTTCTGCAAACATTAAACAGAATCTTTCCCTGTGCAGTTTAAATGTAACCAGGTCTATGTAAGATTGAGTTTCCTGTGTCTTGGCATGCCTGCAGATTTTATTTCTTCTACATGGCAGTTGTATGTAGGAACTCAGCTATATTCCTGGAGCCATTATACCTATTAGGTTCGCGTGGAGTTTGGAGCCTTCACCATACCTGAAACTTCACATGGAACCTCTGGGAGTTCACAAGCGCTAAAACAGCTCATGTTCACAACCCTAAACACAGCTGGCTTGGATGTCCTGCAGTCTGAGCCTTTCCTCCTGATTCTGCAGCCATAAGGACACAGGCTCAGACAGACTTAATAATACCTAAAATTCAACTACACCCATGCCCTGTCTCATGCAGCAGCCAGCAGTACAGACCTCAGGAACAATGTAAAAATGGGTTAAGCCTCTAGTCATACCTTAACATTTAATTTCATCTGCCACTTTAAAGTATCCAGTAGCCCAATGACAGCAGGGAAGTATTGCAAAACGTTTCTACCCTGCATAACTTCACTCTAGCAGTAAGCTTTGTCTGCCTGCTCCCTTTACCAGGTGATTTCTGAATGTGCTGAACAGTACAGACCCAACATATGCCTGGGTGGAAGAAAAACATCCTGCATCCACTGTCTAACCTCCCCTAGAGTCCTGCATTTCCTCATACTCCAAAAATAACCAAGGGTTGTGCCTGGCACCCACCAGAAATGTGTAGCATTGCAGGCACCACCACTAAAGGCAGTAGGCAATACCCTTCCCCACCCATTGAAGTTGAGGATGAGGCACATTCTCTCCCCCATCACGATTAGTTGGCCTGCAAGGTTGAGACACAGTGGTAACACAGGTGACACCTGATGGTGACAGGCCACATCCTAGAGATACCTAAGACTGGAATTGAATTTTAAGCAATCTTTCAAGAAACAAAAGACTTCATAATAAAAAGGGGAAGAATCTCACCAGTTTGCTAAACCTACAAAGGGACAAAGAAGTTGGGCCAAAATTCGGGAGTTTGCCTGTATATCGCAGTTTGAGTCAAAACACAGAGGTGGGTAAAAACCTGACTAAAATTAGTCAGTTGCAAAATACTGAAGTAATACCAGAAACCTATTCCACTTTGCACAATGAACTCTTTCAATACAAATAAGCATAAGTGTCTTTTGTGGGCACTTGCACAGAAACCACCCCTCTCTCCCACCAACAAATCTGAAAGCATGTCAAAGCATATGACCAGCACAAGAAGATAGATTAAAGAAAGATATGCATGAATAATAATTTAAAAATTTAATGGCTCCTATTTTTAGTGTGCTAGTCCACGATATGCTCGAAGGTTTAATAAAGTACATTTGAGTTCTTCTAAGAGAGGTCTCAGTCTTCCAAAGTGCTGATGAAATTTTATTAATATGAAGTCAAAGAGCATAAATAGGTATCTATCTAATTTTAATACAAATACTTTCTGTAATACTTCCAAAGTACTCCTCTTCAATGTCTTTTCCAATACTTTTTGCTAGAGAAACAGCATCACCTTCAGGCCAAAAAGGACCACATTCCAATTCCTTTAGTCAGGAAAGACTTAAAAATTACTTCTCAAAATCTTGCACATTTTTTATTTCTTTCTGATCCTAGATTGCAAAACATCAACATACAAAAAAAAAAATTTCTAGGGCTGTATAGAAAATAAAAAATAAATAGGGAAAGGGGCAGTCTCTCCTAGTTTTGGATCCACTGATGTTTCAGAACAGTCAACACTGTTGAGCTCAGAACAAAATTAAGATAGAAAAACCAGAAATAAAATTTAATAGAAATAGATGTGTCAGAAGTAATCAAACAGAGAAAGTTATATAAAGATGCCTACAACTGGAAATTGTCTAACGATATTCTCCCTAACACTATCACTAAGTCAGGTGCACCAGTACTAATGTTGACATCAAGCATAGCTATTGGAACACCTGCTCACAGCACTTTATAGTAGTTTTAATTAATTTCCAGCATTTGTATACTCAGTGAAACCCTGTTTGCATAGAGGATCAGCCCTTACTAGAAGTATCATCAGTGAGAAAGTCATAGGACGTAAGGAGAAGAAATTAAATAGTGCAGGACACGGAAAAGTTGAGGACATCTCAACTGGATGTGTGAGATTAAATGAGTGCCCCGTGAATTCACAATTAAATAAAAGAACCTCAGTCCTGTCTTTCTGCATCTTTCTTTATTCACTCTTCCCTTTTCAATGGGCCTGTTTTACCAACAAACCTACCAATAGACAACTACTATGGAAATTATTTTGCCACCTGAAATTCCCAGTAACAATAATACAGTCAAAAAAAGGTCAATATGTTGTATGAGTGGCAGAGAACAGGATGTTTCAGGGTGTGAAAGCAGGAAAACCTACCAACAGAAATTAGGTCAAGCCAAACAAGACCTACATGGACACATAAGAATTTCCTTCATATTGGGGCAAAAACCAGGTGTACTAGTGCATAACTTGAGGATAAATAACAGCTTGTTGAGCTATTTTGAAAGGATCATTTGACCTGTTTTCATGCTACCTCCTGTCCTGGAGTATAGCATACACACAATTTTAATAGGAAAAACTATTGAGCACAATTAGGCTGAGAAGAGATGTGACAATGGTCTGTTATTTCAAAAAGGCTGGGAACTACTATTCTGTGCATCACAGCATGGGGACTGCCATGTGTGTTTAGCTGCTGTGCTTACTCTTCCAGTCCTACAGCAGCAGTTGCACCCACAGACCTGCCCACAGCTGGCAATTCTTTGGCTTGTCTAGATACTGCAGTAGCTCTGGAGGAGAATGGGATGATCCTTTTGTCACGTCCCAAGTTGGCTTGTTGTTATATGCTTAGAATACTTTAGACCTCTGAACAATCTCCATAAGCTTTAGCCTGCGCAGACAACAATGGTTTGATCGTGTGCCAGTCTAGACTGATAAGACAGACTTTCCTTCCCGACTGATGAGACTTTCCTTCCAGACAGCCATGCATTCAAAAACTAAAGAGCAAAGTGACAACTGAAAAGAGAAGGTGCTTACCTTACCAATGTTAAAATCTAACTTTTAACTGAGGTGTTGTGTGTTAAGATTCCTGCTTCAAACTCAGTCATAAAGTACTAAAACACAGAAGGAAATGTTTCTGCTATTGCTCTAATGAAAGAGCAGCCACCTCTTTCTGCCCGGAACGGAACAAATGGATGACATTGACTTTTTCTTTGCTAGTTAACCTTTTGTGAACTTTTCGCATTCTTACATTAGTTTTGAATCTAGTTTTAAAACTTCCTTCTCTTTTTATAATCATGTATTTCACAGATTAGCAGTGGCACATTTAATCCTGATGAATAATTTTACTGTAAATTAAATTTGATTCATTGTAACAGATGAATGACAGATAACTCTTCAGATTATTTTATGTAACCTTATATTGCAACAAGAAAAACTGAGAAACAGAGGGCAGATGCCTCTATTGAATAGTAAATTTGGCATCTCAGTTGCTTCCTCAAAATGCCTTCCTTCCCAGTATCAGCTTTACACAGCATGTTTCACATGTAACAAGCAGCTCTTCGTCCAGCATTGACCTTGTGCAAATAATGCATCAGATGATATCTCAGAGAGCAATTGATCAACCAGTCACAAGCACACAAATAGAGATTTATGTATAAACACAAATATGCACATATATTTACAAAACTAAGAAAATAATTGTCTGCAATACCTGTGTATTTAGTCTGTGTAATTTCTTCCTAATTTTCTTTGAAGAATAATATCAGTGTTTACTGTGGCAGGGTTCAAGGCCAGGCTCCCCATTTCACTCACAAATTCTACAGTTAGTTTTTCATATGAATTGCAACAGATGGAGCCATAGTTTACATTAAAAACCAAAACCAAGTAAACTAAAAGAAAAAACACAGAACTACTGGAGTTTTCATTACAGAATCTAATTGCTGGTATAGCTGAGCATCCCTGTGGCTTCAGCACAGTTTTTCTTTCATGGGAATGCAAGCTGAGCTGCCAAAATAAAGAGGATTTTTACTTTGCACTAGCCAAATTTCACTATTCCTTGCTTGTAGTCCTACCCTTCTCCCCACCTGTACTGGGTCAGCACCTGAGTGAGAGTACTTTACTGAGTGCTCCAGAATCAGGAACAGCTAGAAGTGGAAGTAAGATTTCAGCACACAAGGATACATTTACCTCTAAGTCACAGACAGATCATTATGAGAGGCCATTTATATTTATATTGATAATAACTATAACCTGGTGACTTGACCAGAAATTTGTGAAAACTTGATTTTTAGCTCTTGTTTGCCACCAACATACAGGATAACCCTGGACAAATAATTTCTGAATTTAATCCTAGTTATAAAAACTGCCAACAACCTGTAACTCACCCTAAAATCTCCAGGTGTTGAAAGAGTCAAGCACCTTTGAAAACAGACATTCTTACCTCTCTGCCTTAGTCATCCCACCTACAAAATATCTTCCTACCCGCTTGAAAGGGCTCTGAAGCTCATGGAAGGAAACCCCTACTTAAATAGAAATAACAATTATGATAGTATGAAAAATTAGTCCAAATAAGGAAAGAGTTGCCCTATTTAAAAAATAAACAAATTCAGGAAATGCATAATTCCTGGAATGGGAAACAATGTAAGAAAGATCCTGAGGCTAGTTATACAGAAAAAAAATCTGCATGGAGGAAGAAAGTAGACCATTAACAGATACTACATGTAAGTCAGAGGGATTTTAACTTACAAAAACATCAAGTGCTCCTCAGGTAATTCAGCAGCCTTGCAGCTCAAGGATATGCTACCAGCCAAGGGAAGAATTCAGCTCTGGGTACTGTCTGTCAGTCTTAGCAAAAAGAATAAGCCAGCAGCCATGGAAAGGAAAAGGCAAAGGCAGAAAAAAATATATCCCAGAGTTAAAATATTCGGTCATACCAGAGATGGGCTTTGAGCATGGAGAAAAGATATCTCAGATATCGGTGCACAACTGATATGGCAAACTGCAATTTTATTGTAAGAGGTTTACAAACAAGCTTACTCAGTAGTCACTGCAAAGGCATAAACAGTTCCCTGTAGCCACTAGCTGGGGACCTATTAAAAGGGAAACTGACTCACTGGATCTTCTGCCACACGTTTTCTGAGACACTTCCTTGGAAATATTTTTCAAGGTTTTTCTGAGCCAGCCATTCAGGCTGAAGGCTGGTGTCATTACTCCTCCCAGAAAAATTCTTCTCTCTTTACCCCTACAAATATTGGCAAACAACAAACTCCCAGAAGATGATCTCCTCATCATAGGTAGGTAGGCAAGCAGGTGAATGAGTCCCTGCATCTGAAGAGTCAAAGGCAAAGTAGTTGATTCCTACATGAGCCAAAGCTGCTGAGCTCTTTCTCCTCCTGCTGTTGCTCACTTGAGCTTTTTTCCCCTCACCAGTCTCTCTCCTCCATACAATGGAGCCAGTGACTTGAAGGTTGCTTCACCCCTCTTGTATCTTGGCCAGACAGAAGATTCAATGGACAACCAAGTGACCACATTATCACTGGAGACAATGAGGAAGGATGGCAAGAAAGATAAGATCTCTTTTTTGGATGTATTTATAGTTTAAAGAAGTGGAGGAACAAGGAATGATCAGAGAAAAGGAGAAGGAAATATAAAGAGAAAAAAAGGGCAGATAAATTTCAGCATCTTCGGCACTGAGAGAGTGCTGAGAGATCATGAGAGCCAGTAAGTTCATCTGATAGGCAGGAAAGAAAACAGTTTGGGGAACTTCTGCAAAGATGGCAGGAAATTAGAAAGAGACTTCACTAAAGATAATGCTGAAAATGTTAGCAAAAATTAGAAAGACTCACGGGTAAAACAGCCTTAAGGAAAAAAACGTGTGCTGGAGCAAGTGAAACAACAACAAATTAGAGTTTAGGAGACTTTTACATTTGAATAGGCATAAGGTGAGTGAGCCATGGGAAGGTAGTGTCAGAGATATACAGAAGATGTAGGCACACCAAAAGGCACTGTACTATTGTGGCAGAACTATTCAAGGCAGAATATAATCAAAATTTCAATTGTCCTTCTGGTTTTAATTCCAGACTCTGCTTCCAGGTAAACGTCCTGCCTTTCAACAGTTTACTGTGGAACTGTGTGCTGATTTTGGCTGAGACATAGCTAATTCCTTCACAGTATCTAGTACGGGGCTGTGTTTTGGATTTGGGCTGGAAACAGTGTTGATAATCCAGGGATGGTTTAGTTGTTTCCAAGCAGTGCTTACATAGAGTCAAGGCCTTTCCTGCTTCTCACACCACTCCACCAGTGAGTAGGCTGGAGGGGGAACAAGAAGTTGGGAGGGGACACAGCTGGGACAGCTGACCCCAACTGGCCAAAAGGAGTATTCCATATCGTATGACATCATGCTCAGCATAGAAAGCTGGGAAAAGAAGGAGGCTGGGGACATTCAGAGTGATGGTGTTTGTCTTCCCAAGGACTCATTCCACGTGTTGGAGCCCAGCTTTTGTGGAGATGGCTGAATACCTGCCTGCCGATGGCAGGTGGTAAATGAATTCCTTGGTTTGCTTTGCTTGCGTGTGTGGCTTTTGCTTTACCTGTTGAACTGTCTTCATCTCAACCCACAAGTTTTCTCACTTTTGCCCTTCCAATTTTCTCCCCTACTCCACCTGAGGGGGGAGCGACCAAACAGTTTGTGGAGCTTGGTTGCTGGTTGGGGTTGGGCCATACCAGTTCTTTTTGACTCCCAGCATGGGGTTTCAAGGGTTCAAGATTACGACAGATTTGATTTGAATGTGCTAGATTGAGTTTATAGCTGTTATTGCTGGTTAGCTGTTGGTTGGCAGGCTCCTGCTTGCACATGGCATGGAGCTTGCGTGCTTTACTCTACACTGGAGTCTAGAGCTTGTTGGTGGCTGCTTTTTGATTTTGTTGTCTGCTGTAGCACTTATCATCCTACTCTGCTGCTCCTGGTCACATTTTGATAACAGCAATGGTCATGTGCCTGGGCTGGTAGATGGCCAGAGCATCACTGCTGTTTCTGTGCTGCTGTACTGGACAGGCTAGAACTTCAATATGAACTCCAATCAAAAAGACTGTGACCTGTGGATGAGTCCATGTAGTAGTATCTGGACACCCAGAAGTATCTATGGCTGTGAATATGTCCATACCAAAGCAGGCACACCTCAAAGCATCTGTGGCTGTGAATAAGTCCATGCCACAGCAGGTACACCTTGAAGCACCTGTGTCTGTGCATGAGGTCATGCTGGAGCATCTCAAAATGTGCCACCATGGATAAACTCCCAATAGAGCAGGTAGATGGTTCACAATAGACTTCAGCCATGGGTAAGACCATGTTGGAGCAAGTTCACTCCTGAAGGGACTGTGGCTGTAGGTAAGGCCATGCTGAAGCAGGTACATATTTGAAGGCATTGTGGCTCATAGATAAGGCTCCATTTGAAGCAAATACACTGCTAAGGGACTGAAGTCTGTGGGTAAGTCCAAGCCAAAGTGGGGGCAAGGGGAGCCAGTTCGTTGCAAGGTTAAACTTGATGGTCTGGTCCAAAGGGATCGGGGTGGAGATTGTAATGGAAATACCTTTAAATTTTTGTAATCTGGGATTTGAGTTGCATGTTATAGGAATTAATATAGCAGGGACCACATGAACCAATGGAGGACACACCTTACAAGACACAGTGCAAGTNTGTGACCTGTGGATGAGTCCATGTAGTAGTATCTGGACACCCAGAAGTATCTATGGCTGTGAATATGTCCATACCAAAGCAGGCACACCTCAAAGCATCTGTGGCTGTGAATAAGTCCATGCCACAGCAGGTACACCTTGAAGCACCTGTGTCTGTGCATGAGGTCATGCTGGAGCATCTCAAAATGTGCCACCATGGATAAACTCCCAATAGAGCAGGTAGATGGTTCACAATAGACTTCAGCCATGGGTAAGACCATGTTGGAGCAAGTTCACTCCTGAAGGGACTGTGGCTGTAGGTAAGGCCATGCTGAAGCAGGTACATATTTGAAGGCATTGTGGCTCATAGATAAGGCTCCATTTGAAGCAAATACACTGCTAAGGGACTGAAGTCTGTGGGTAAGTCCAAGCCAAAGTGGGGGCAAGGGGAGCCAGTTCGTTGCAAGGTTAAACTTGATGGTCTGGTCCAAAGGGATCGGGGTGGAGATTGTAATGGAAATACCTTTAAATTTTTGTAATCTGGGATTTGAGTTGCATGTTATAGGAATTAATATAGCAGGGACCACATGAACCAATGGAGGACACACCTTACAAGACACAGTGCAAGTGCAGCAGTGACTCAACCTAGGCTGGCTTTGGTGCTCACTAACCACACAATACAACACTTGTCCTGTGCTGAGTGTCCGCTAGAGAATCACAAAATAGTAGGGATTGGAAGGGACCTCTGGAGATCATCTAGTCCAACGCCCCTGCTAAAGCAGGTTCACCCAGAGCAGGTTGAACAGGAACACATCCAGGCAGATTTTGAATATCTCCAGAGAAGGAGACTCCAAAACATCCCTGAGCAGCCTGTTCCAGTGCTCTGTCACCCTCATAGTAAA
>VYZX01027436.1:0-47346 GCA_013401335.1 Brachypteracias leptosomus | reverse complement strand
GGTGCAGAGAAGGGCAATGAAGCTGGTGAGAGGTCTGGAGAATATGTCTTATGAGGAGCACCTAAGGAAACTGGGATTGTTTAGCTTGGAGAAGAGGAGGCTGAGATGAGACTTCATTGCCCTCTACAACTACCTAAAAGGAGGTTGTAGTGAGGCTGGTGTTGGTCTCTTCTCCCAAGCAACTAATGACAGGACAAGAGGTAATGACCTCAAGTTGCACCAGGGGAGGTTTAGATTGGACATTAAGAAGTTCTTTACTGAAAGAGAGGTCAGGCACTGGAACAGGCTGCCCAGTGGGGTGGTGGAGTCACTATCCCTGGAGGTGTTCAAAAAACGAGTAGATATGGCACTTCGAGACATGGTCTAGGGGTTAGGGAGATGTTGGACAAAGGCTGGACTTGATGATCCTAGAGGTCCTTTCCAACCTAAATGATTCTATGATTCTATAATGAGAATATATTGGATAGTGAGGTATTTGAGTGTGTTGTAAATGATATGGAAGAAGGGATGCAGGGATAGAGTTAATTGTCTTCATGGTATCTAGTATGGGGCTGTGTTTTGGATTTGTGCTGGAAGCAGTGTTGATAACCCAGGGATGGTTTAGTTGTTTCCAAGCAGTGCTTATATAGAGTCGAGGCCTTTCCTGCTTTTCACACCACCAGACCAGTGAGTAGGCTGGGGAGGCACAAGAAACTGGAAGAGGATACAGCTGGGACAGCTGACCCCAACTGACCAAAGGGATATTCCAGACCATACAACGTCGTGCTCAGAATAGAAAGCTGGGGGAGGAAGAAGGAGGTTGGGGATGTTCGTAATGATGGTGTCTGCCTTCCCAAGGACTCACTCCATGTGATGGAGCCCAGTTTTCCTGGAGATAGCTGAACACCTACCTGCCGATGTGAGGAGCTGAATGAATTCCTTGGTTTGCTTTTCTTGTGCATGTGGCTTTTGCTTTACCCGTTAAACTGTCTTCATCTCAATCCATGAGTTTTCTCACGTCTACCTTTCTGATTCTCTTCCCCACCCCATTTTGGGGGAGTGAGTGAGCAGCTCTGTGGAGCTTAGTTGCTGCTTGGCATTGTGCCATGACAAACCGGAATCAAGAGACACAAATAATGGTGACACATATAATACTTATGAGATAAACTCATATAAAGACATATAGTGAATTTAGTGTGGGGCTTCTAGTCAGAACTGGGACTTTTTCAGTTTGCATCTCAGATCCAAGGTTATTTCTTCATGAAGTAAAATGGAGAAAAACTTTCTTCACTACTTTTGGCTATTCATGGGTTAAAGCAACAGGAAGTCTGTAGAAGCCTAAAAGATGGTGACTGGAAATCTCGGGCTTGCTTTGCCTTCTATGGCTTATGGAGATGCAGCATGTCCAACTGCCAAACAGTCCCAAAAATTACACCTGTCTCCATCAGTGAAGAAACAGAGGCTGATGGATAAGGTACGTAGCCACTGAGGCTGCAGCTGTAGCAGGACACGGCCACTAACCAGACCTGATTTCTTACTCCTCAGGTAGGTACCAAGAAGATCCCTCACATGACATGATAGAGGCTATATTTAATACCACGTTACTGCTTGTTTCCACTTTCAGAGGCAGATGACAGCTCATCCATTTGGATGGCAAATATTTACAAAGCACCTATCCGAAGCACCAAACTCCCTCAACGCTAAGGACAAGGCGATCACAACCGAGGAAGTGGATCACCGAGCACTCTCGCAGCTTTCTGCCGAGACTTCCTTCATGACAACAAGCATCAAAAACCGGCGGGGGAAGGGAAGGGGGGGATACGTAGAGGGTGGGGAAGCGAGACGGGTAAAAGAAAGCGAAAGAGCAGCAGCAACCGCTTTGCGCATGTCTGCAGAGGGAAGTTGTGCTTCGCCAGGGCAGCTAGCGGTGATGCGCAGACCCCGCTCCCGCTGAGGCGGCGCCCTCGCGCCCAACAGCCCTGACGGACGCTGCGCCCTACACTTCCCACACCCGAACACCCCGGGGCGGGGCGGGGCCAACCGCGCGCCGCAGCGCCCCCGCCGCCATTTCCCGTTCGGCGTCGGCATCTGCCTCTCAGCCTGGCAGGGGAGCCATGGGGAGCCACGGGCAGCCGGCGCGGCGCGGAGTCGAGCCCGCAGGTATGCCGCCTGCTGTGAGGTACGACGGGGGAGGTGGCGGCGTCCTGGGGGTAGCGGGCCGTCCTGGGGAAAGGGATCCCTTTTCTCTTAGCGGGTGGCCGCCTGGGGGGCGGGGACGCCCGTGGTGGGTATGGGAGTCGGAGCTGTTCCGTCAGAGCGGCAGCAGCGAGGGCTGGGGCGGCCCTTCACCGCCTCGGGGCCCGAGGGGGCTCCCCGCGCTCTCTCGGCGAGGGGAGTGTCTGCGGGCGGCAGGCCTGGCTTCCCGAGCTGCGGTCGGCTGCCGGGATTTGCTGGAAAAGTCTCTGGTTGCTGCTGGCGCTCTGTTGGACGCGTCGTGGGAGCTCTTGGCCGAAATCCATGTCCCCGCAGCACCTTTTGGCGTAATACCAGCTGAGCCCGTAAAAACAGCGTGTTATTGGGAGTGTTTTTTCGGCAGTGTCATTTGAATGTGCAGTTGACCCTAGAGGGTAGCCTGCGAGGTGCATTGTAGCTGGTTTTGATGCAGGTAATCGTGTAGCTCAAGGCCAGAAATTTGTAAGGAAACATACAGAACAGCAGAGTCTGAAGAGCCTGTTGTCACAAGTGCTGTCTGATTGTCCCCCCTGCCCTGTTGGAGCGGCACAGGGCAGCCGAGGGGTCTGTCGGTATGTCCTATACCAGAGATATGTCTGGCTCCCCAGGAGCACAGCTGGTAGTGCATGGAAAATGGACTTCTGGTTAACGGGCCTGAATTATTAAGGTTAAATTATTTCAATATCCTTAAGAGCGATTTATTCAAAGTCTTTCAGCAAAGCCAGGAATAGAGCATGGGCATAACTTACAACCTGCAGCACAGTTCCCTAGTTAACATGGTTTAAGTAGTAAAGTTGATCCATACATTTTATTACCCGTGTAAGTTTAGAACGCTCCTCTGCTGACTTCTCTGCCTGAAGCATCTCCTGTGGTGTACATCTCTCTATCTCTCAATATGCTGATAAGTAGATTTCTATAAATAAATATACCATCTGTTTGTTTCAATAGGGTGTGTTTTCAGCTTTACTGATGTGGAGCTTTTCTGAAATACAAGCCAGTGACTTTCAAAACTTCAAGGTCTGCTTTTTTCTGATTGGAAGCAAACACAAAACAACCCAGCCTGAAGTCCAGTTAAAGATGAGCTGCCACTGAAGATTATATGGAAGGGTGAAGTTTTGAAAGCACTGGGGGCTTCAGGCAGCTCCCAGGGGAGTTACTGTGAGCCCAGGGTCACACGGTGAGTGCAAGTTGGACTTAATATTATTTTCATGGCTTCTCTCCAGGGACTGCTGAAGCTCTGAAGAATAACAAAAGCTAATCAGAGTTCTAACAGAAGTGGTTTTCCCCTGGAATTTCCCCTGGAATTTCACTGGCACTGATAGATCTGCAGAGAACATGGAGATTTAGACAACTGCAAACTTGGAGATAAACTGTTTTGTCACATTTTTCTTATATATTCTAAGGTGCTAAACACATAATTTGGCTTTGAATATGTGTCATGTAAGATATGCGTGTTGTTCAGCACACGGAGCTATACACAAGTCACTTCAGATTCCAAGAATGGGATAGTTTTATTCATGACAGCACATACAGCAAGGATCGAAGGTATGCAAATGCATCTCTTGCATAATACTATATATATGGAGTGTTTTGAACATGCCTTGTAATTAATTGTGAGGATTAAGACATAAAGGAAGTATTTGCCTAAGTAAATTAAGGGTCCTCAGAGTTTTCCCCATAAGAGAAAATTTTGAACAGTTTGAATCAAGTCCTGCAGGTGTAACTGTTCTTTAAGGTGACTATGAAAGCAACATTGCTTGGCATTAGGTTTCTGTGTGACTTCTGAACAGAGCTGGTACCCTCGTTGAAGTAGGAAGTTGTGGGGTTTTTTTCACTTGTATGATCTGTAAGCTTGATCTGAATGAAAAAATCAATTTATCTTCTCTCACATTTACTAGTGCCAGAACACAATGGACTTGATGGATATGTGTGACTTAATCACTTTCTAGTTTGCCGATAGCAGTGATAAACTTAAAGATTTTGTAACTAGTCATCATTTTCTAACTGATCCATCATTTAAAATTTTGGTTGAAAAGAGGAAGACTGGTATTTTGTACCTCCTAAATAATTGTCGTGCTCGAAATGAATTAAAAAAATGAACCAAACTGGAATTAAAAGAAAGTTCTCTTTGTCTGTGGAATGATGATCAGTTGCACAGATACAAGTTCTTGACATTTATCCAATGACTTGCTATAGTGTGCTAAAACTTTGAGCAGCGGAAGATTGACGTCTCAGGGATTTTTAAAATTTCATCTGATTTAACTGTGTTAAGTTTGACCATAGTATGCTTTGTCATTATTTTAAATTTTAAGCTGTTTAACAGAGAAAATAGTTTAAGTTGTATTGAAAAATAATTTTAAATTAAACCCCAATTTCTGTGTATTAAACTTGAGGAGAACATTCTTTAGAAAAGTTATACCCTTGCCCGGCTCTCTCTAGATTCACAGTTGTTCCCTAGTGCTTTGCCTGCAATTCAAAAGGAGATCCTGTGAATATTAACGCAATGAGGATAATAAGTAAAGTAAAATAATAACATCAAGGAGAGGGAATATTTTATTGAATCTTATGTATTTAAAAAATGGTAACTAGAACTTTCTGACTTTCCTATAATTACTATTTATATAATTGACTTTTTTCTAACCTTCCTCTTGATCTGCCTTCTTTCTGGAAACATGTTTTTACAGCAGTGATGAGTCCTGTATTTCAAATAAAGCCAAACAATGTTTATTTTCATTGTATTTAATAAGTTAGAGTGAATGACAGAATTTTCAGATGCTATCTTCATGCAGTATTCATACAAATCATCATACAGTGCTTTCTGTATTTATTTGGAATGGTAAGAGCTCTTTCCACGTGAAAAAGGCAAGTGCTGTTGTCATAGAATTGCCTGTCTAATCTGAGGGTATTTGACCCCCGTGCCTCCCCCAAACATCGGAGAGGTTAAAATAACTCTTTGTACATAGAGCTTGTTTTTCTTGCAAATAATTTATGAAGATGATTTGCTGAATATGGGGGGTTTTATGTATTTGCAGGTACGGAAGCAAAATGTTTATTTTGCAATCAATAGGTTATATTTCTTAATCACTATGGAAATATTGATGGATAGACCAATGCTTTTTTATCAACTTGGTAAGTAGTCTGTATTTTTATATTGTAAGAGAAGTAGTACGGCTAACTTTTCACTAACACTTCTCCTGAGTAACTGAAGTAAGACACCATCATCTTACAGAGCTCTCTCTCTTCACAGATTCAAGAATCTAGTGTATTCTACATACTCCATTTTATACTCCCATAAGAAAGAAAAGGTTTGAAACAACATACTGCATTCTGCCTCTTTTAATGTCCAGTGAACTCTTATCTGGATGTGTTGGTTTTCATCCCTTCTACTAATTTTTTTCAGGACTCCTTAGTTTCTGGGTTAGGAGGTACAACAAATGTATTTTGTTGGCTGAGCTGTAGTTGTAGTGAGAAACTGTTTTGATAGAATGGTTTAATCCTGTAAAAAGGGTAAAATGCTGAAGAAGATTCCCCATTCTGTTTACAGACCATCTTTATTTCTCCAGTCTTAATTTTCCCAGTTATTTGGTCTTAAGTTTGTTTTTTCTTGTCTATGTCTCTTATGTGATAGTGTAATCTACAAAATTTTGCAACCTCCAGCTGTCTTTGCTAAACATGTTTGTTGAAACAAAGTTCTGAGGCAATTTATAGGGGAGAGGCATTTTAAAAAACACAAAGACAAAATAGAAAAATATGTCAATAGAAAATACATCAGCAAGACAGCTGACACACGTGAGGTGGCTGGCATAAGAGAGAATGGCAAAAGATTTGCATTTCCTAATCTGAAGGGCTTGCTCCAAGGAAGTGTCTCTTTACTAGAGTCTGTGCACTGACATTATCTGTTTCTCTAATGGGAATTGCCTGAATGTGCTAAAGGTTGTGTCTGTTGGGAGAAGGGAGAATTCCTACTGCAAACAGTTACAAATGTAAGCTTATGTTCAGATAAAGAATAGCAACTGTTAAAGTATCAGTTTGTTATTCATACCCACTGGATGCTTTTTTCCAGTTAAGTGATCTGTTACTAGATGTCAAGAAATCAATTGTTCTGCTTCCAACTGCACTTCCCTAATGGGGTGTTTATTATTCAGTAATAACATAGGAGAGCAAGTGCAGAAGGAAGATGTACAAGAGAGAGAATGTCTGTGGTTTGAGTGGCAAAATGAAGCTTGAGAAATATGAGTTTTATGTCTTGTGGAAATAGAAATTTGCTGCATGCACAACTCAAGTGAGCTGCTTAATCTCTTTGCATCTAATTTCAGAAGGGATGCTGGGAATATAATTTAATGTTTGTGAGACAGGTATCTGAAGAGACAGATTTATAAGAGATACTTGGCTAGGTATCCATCCCAGATGATTTTGTTATCCCAAAGCTGGGTTCAGTACTCAGTGTGCAAAGACCCAATCTCACACACCAAGACAAGATACTATTTTATTACAAAGTTGTGCAAGTTTGGGTTCTAGGTGGTTTCCCGTAAAGCTAGCACACCTAGGCAGTTTTCAGAGTTTCTTTCGTACACAAAGTTATCAACTGTTAGGTTTCCAAGAACTTCTCAACAGTGATTGTTTATTATTTTGCATATGATTACACAATACTTATTCATACTACACATGCTGTTTGAGTAAGGAGTTTTACCTGAGCTGGGGTCTCTTGCCCTGTGGGTGTGATTTTTAGTATTATAATGAGGCTAGTTCACTTAAGGATAGCACTAATCATCACTTAGGTGACTATTCAAAATTCCACAAACCAGAATTATTTCTAAATACATATGATTTATATATTTTCTAGGGTGTTTCTCCTTCAAGGACAGCTAACTCTTGATATGGAGTTCCTTAATTAATCACTGCTGACAACCTCAAGGATGGTCATCTTGACCTAGACATTTTTATCTCTTTCTTTACATGCACTAGTAGGCATCAAATGACTCAATTAACTTGAGCAGTTTCACACATCTTTAACTCCATTTTCTCTTCTTTGCCAATGATAGACAACAATTTCAACAAACTTAGGTGCCCAAGTGTACTTGTGTGTACTGCTAATTAAAGAGCAATTTTTAAGGCACTTCTTTACAGCCATGAAGATTCTGTGCAGATATCTTTAAAAAATTGACTACTGGAAGAGGAAAGGAAACATTTTCTACTCTCTGCAAAAGTAGACGAGGATATAAAACAACTGCATTAATCCATTAGGAAATTCTCACAGTGTATCTGGGACAGAACAGTTCCCACTAACCCACTACTAGTCTGAGTCCCCTCTACTTTACCAGGAATATGTATTCTGGTACTATGTTTCACATAACCAAGGGTTGGACCAAATGACCTCCAGATGTCCCTTCCAACCTCAATAATTCTGTGATAGTCCTGTCTTATCCATTATTTGTAGATTGTTTTAATTTTTTTTATGGGGCATGTCCCAGATTTCTCTTTTTACAATCATTCTTACTGTGACACATCTTGCTGATGCATCAGGTACTTCCGTTACATTATTTATCGTAGTGTGGCACCTGAGAACCTCAGTTGTGGACCAGAGTGCTACTGCATTGTTGGTTGTACAGATGTAAGGTCAAAGACATTCCTCATGCTACAGAAGTTACCGCTCTAAGTGAGATGAGGAGAATAAAAGAACGTGTTAAGGCAGTATTAATCAGCACAGTTCAACAGAGGTAGCCGGCCAGCAGTGTTTTGGGTGTTGTCATATTTTTTGGTAGAGGTGTCAAGACAAAAAAGCGTTCATGGAGAAGAGTTACAGGGAAAAACAATGAAGTAATTTTGCAGATATTTCCATGGAGTTCATATGAAGTATGAGAAGAAGCATGCCTGTTTTAAATTAAACTATTTGGCCAACTGAGTATGGGAGTTGGCATTTCATCAGTAGGAGGACAGGCCACAAAATGCTTTTAAAAAGAGGACAGGAAGTGTATATTTATATTTGTTGCAGTCAGAAAGAGGAAGGGAGCTAAAGGATCTGAGAAAAAAAAATGGAAGGGTCAGAACTATTTCAAGAGTGTCTTGAGGCACTGTGCTGAAAAGATATGAAGGATGCAGGGCTGAGTTGGTCATGGAAAATAATTCCAGTGACGAGTGGTGTCCTGCAGGGATTGGTACTGGGACTGGTGTTGTTTAACATCTTTTGTCGGTGACATGGATAGTGGGATAGAGTGCACCCTCAGCAAGTTTGCTGATGACACCAAACTCTGTGGAGTGGTTGACATGCTGGAAGGAAGGGATGCCATTCAGAGGGACCTTGACAAACTTGAGAGGTGGGTCCATGCCAACCTCATGAAGTTCAACAAGGCCAAGCATAAGGTCCTGCACCTGGGTTGAGACAATCCCAAGCACAAATCTAGGCTAGGCAGAGAGCAGACTGGGAGCAACCCTGAGGAGAAGGACTTGAGTGTGTTAGTTGACGAGAGGCTCAACATGAGCTGACAGTGTGCACATGCAGCCCAAAAAGCAAACCATGACCTGGGCTGCATCAAGAGGAGTGTGACCAGCAGGTTGAGAGAGGTGATTCTCCCCCTCTACTCTGCTCTGATGAGGCCCCACCTGGAGTACTGCATCCAGTTCTGGAGCCCACAGTACAAAAAGGACATGGATCTGCCAGAGCAGGTCCAGAGGAGGGCCACGAAGATGATTAGAGGGCTGGAGAACCTCTGCTGTGAGGACAGGCTGAGGGAGCTGGGGTTATTCAGCTTGGAGAAGAGAAGGCTCTGGGGTGACCTAATAGCAGCCTTCCAATACATGAAAGGGGCCTACAGGAAAGCTGGAGAAGGGCTTTTTACAAGGGCCTGTAGTGACAGGACAAGGGGCAATGGCCTGAAACTTCAAAAGGGTAGATTTAGATTAGATATAAGGAAGAAATTCTTCACCATGAGAGTGATGAGACGCTGGAACAGGTTGCTCAGGGAGATTGTGGATTCCCCATCTCTGGAAGTGTTCAAGGCCAGGTTGGATGGGGCTTTGAGCAACCTGGTCTAGTGGGAGAGAGGTGTCCCTGCCCACAGCAGGGAGGTTGGAACTAGATGATCTTCAAGGTGCCTTCCAACCTTAACCATTCTATGATTCTATGAATTCTGGATACAGTGAGAATCTGGATGAACGAACAGTCTCTTACAGAGATTATACATACAGAGAGATGTGGGGACCTCTAGAATGTCAGGATCTGCAAGAAGGCTGAGTTCAAGAGATTACTCAGGCAGTAGGCGTGACTGACAGGCTGGATGTGGCCTTAACCATGCCGTGTGACAGAAGTTGCAGCATCCATTGGTGGCTTTTTTCTTTTCTTTTGCAGGCAGAGAATAGAATGCTGTAGAGTTAAACACCCATAGGGAAATGTTACAGAAACAGGGCACAAAATAGAGAGGGAGTTACAAAACAGAGCCTGAAATAAGGAGATACAGGAGTTAGCTGACTGAAGACAGGGAGCAAAATACCAAAGTTGTTAAACTACACCCTTGAGGACTCCCCACATTTAGCAAAGAAGGACATCTGTGAAGAAAATTCAGTAATATTCTTCAAGCAGTAATAGTATCTTTTCCAAGTGTTAAGATTCTTGTTGTGATTTAAATTGGTGTTTAATAGACAGAGTGAACTACCTGAAATATACTCAGAATCCTCTAAGACAGTATTTGATAAGAACATTTATTCACACTGAACTCTGAACCTCATTCTGGCAGGGATCAGTGTAAGCCCAAACCACAGTGTAGTTATCAAAGAACCAGGTCCTAGGAGCCTCAAATTCACAGTAGAGATTGGAAGGGAACACCCCAAGCTCTGGGGAAGGATAGAGGATAGTAGTAGGGAGAAGACGTGAAAGAAAGAAACAGTTCTACTGCGACGATACTGAGTATTGTCTCTAACTGCTGCAAATTCATATTGCCAATAGTAGGCTAATAGTTGGATGTTGTAGACAAATGCATTAATACTTAGTTTCATTCTTACAGTGCACATCAGCATTCTGTCTACAGCTTGTTGCAGCTTACCTGGTAAGAGATTTTATTGTCTTTCAAGTGCTCTTCCAAACATAGTTCAAAAAACTTGTGTATTCTTACCAAGCATAATTTTAAAACTTCATGGTTTTGAAGAAATAATAGACATATAATATAGAAAGACAGTCCTTTCTTTGCATTGTTTTTCTATTGCGCTGAACTCTGTTCTATGGTTGCTTTATTTTGAGGCAAATACTGGGCTGCTCTAGCTGGATTTTTTTATTAGAATTGCTGCAATCTCACATTTGTTTGCCATTCATATTGATGGATTGTTTGTTTTGGTTTTCCCTTTCTAGAAAGGTTTCTGGGACAGCCACCTGGCAACCTACAAATGAAATCTTACAATTTTCAGCACGTTTTGTCCTGGCAGGCAAAAAATGATTCAACTGTGCCATCATACTATCGTGTGCTGTATACTAACCACAGGCAAGTCTTATTTTATGACACAAATCTTACCTTTAACATTTATTGACTCAAAATACTAAAGCTGGGGTTTTCTTGTTTCTTTGTTTTTCCACTCAGAAATGCTCCCCCCACCCCCCCCACCGTGCTTTCTTGTATCTAGATACATTTTTATTTATTTTTTTTTAAACTTGTTTTGGTTTACAGGGACTGGAAGACTGCTGAGCAATGTTCCAATATTACACAACTTTCTTGTGATATGACAGATGATTTTAAAGATATTCAAGATGAATATTCTGCATTGGTTCAGAGCTTTATAGGAATGAAAGTATTCAATTCTTCTGTGCTTAATTTTCTGCCATATATTGACAGTAAGTTCTCTGTCTGCATTTGCTCATTTTAGTAGTTTTTATTCATAGCTGATGTATAACTTATATTCTGCTAGCTTTACAGTAAAGACACTCCAAACTAACCTGGTCAGTAGCTTATTCCTTTATCTGAGAGAATATGAATTTATATGTAATCTATCACATACCAGTTACAAAACATAGATAACTTTCTAAAATTACTGGCAACAGTAGTTCTGATAAGTGGATGAGGTTCTGGTTTTGAAATAAAAAATATATATAAATATAGAGGTAATAGCATTGTATCAGGCATTGACAAGCACAAAGTAAAAATCTCTTAAGTGTATAAGATACACAATGTAAAAGTTTAGGGGATTTAATTTTTTTTTAAAAAAAAAAATTGGTTTTATATCTTGAAGTAATCAGTGTAAAGAGTTAAAGAAATACCATGTCTGCACTAGATGTAGGAGAAGAGATTTACTTGTTTGTTCATCAGCTTGCTCTTTTCCCTTTCCTTGTTGAAAGAAGGTGCTTATTAGCTATGACATCCTCTGATGCCAGAGGTAGCTTCACCCTTTGTTGTATTTAGTATTCAGCTTTGAAGTAACAGAGATTGAGGAACAATTGGAGAATTATGGAGGAGAAATAAGTCGTGTTACCTCTGAATTCAGGACAGAGGTAGCCACTGGTGTGTTCACTTTTAGTCTCAGAAATGATGAAAAATTGGAGAGAATGGGGAGAATAGCCACAAGGATACCTGAAGGATTTAAGAACATCCTTCTGAGGTGGTGGCCTTCAGTTTTTCAGCAATTAGTTTAATAAGGAGAAGGATCAGAAGACGCATTGACCACTAGTTAATATGGTGGAAGTCTTCTTCAGTCTGGTAAAAAAAGCATAACAGCATGCCCCGACTGAAAGCTGAAGCTAGATAAAGTTTAGCTTGGAACAGGAGACACATTTTGAATTGACCATTGGAACAAATTGTCCGGTGCTCTGACGGATTGTCCATCACTAACAACTTGTAAATTGAAATGGGATGTTTTGCTGGTAGTCTCTAGTTCAAAGCATAGGCAGCTGGGTGAAGTCATGTTTTCCAGGGCATGAGACTTAAAGAACACTGTAGGCTTTGTTTTACAGTGCCTGAATAGGAAAGAATCAATATTCTGAAATAATACAAACAGGGGAATCTCACTGCTGTTGACAGATTAATTTGAGCAAAGACAGAAAGGCTTCATAATAGAGAGGCAGAAAAACAACCACGTTTGACTGTAACCAGATGTAAGCTAATGTTTATTTGTAACTTAAAACCAAAGATGAGAAAGGACTAAGTGTGCAACCATTTGACTGGGACATGCTGTCCTATTTGAGAGTAGATGGAAGCTCGAATTTGTTCTAAGTATTAAACTTGTTTTTCGTTTTGTTTTTGGTTTTTGCTGCCCTATTTCAGAAACAGAAGTAGTTAGTAAATGTATGTTTCTTTTTTAAAATTTGCAGAGGTTGGCAAAACAGGCTCCATCTTGATCAAAATGTGCATGCTTTTGGAAAAATTAAAAGTGAAATGCAAACTCTAAACATGTTTTCTTCCCCCACGATGTACTAAGCAGAAATGGAGGATTATGGAGATAGTTTGTTCTCACACCATTTTCCAACATTCCTACTTCTTTCCTGTGTTGGAGGAAAGAAGATCTTAGGTTTCATTTACTACAGAAGTTTCTCTGGACTTCATGGGTGTGTAGTTTTTGCAGAGAGGAGCCCATTAGTGTGTGTGGCTCTCCAAGCACATACATGGTCTGAGGACCTGAACTTGAGAGACTACTTTGAACTCAGTGAAAGTCCCACAGAAGTGTTACTATGTTTCATTAGGTCCTCTGTCCTACTGTCAGTAGAGTTTTTAGTCTTTGGAGCTCAGTTGTCAAGTTTAGGCCTGTAGCCTTCCTTGCAATCAGTATGAATATGTACAGGGCTACACATCACTGAATTTCTACAAAGATTCCTTCCAGAGAGTGACTAGAAGATGATTATGACGAGCAAGAAAATAATCAGCTTTTCTTACACATTAACCTCAGCTTTCCTCTCAAATAGATAAAAAGCTCACATCTTTGTGGAGCTGAAGCAAAGCCTCTCTCACCTTTCTTCTTCTTCCCTCTCCTCCACTGCTTTCTTTTTTTAAAAGCTAGTCATGTGGGAAAAGATCGTTGGACTGTGGAGCTTAAATATTGCAAAGCCATGTGGATTTACAGCAGTGACATACTCTGGAATCTGAATTGTCAACTATATATCTGTCACCAAAATAGAATTGGAACTGAATACAGTGTGTATATTTTCTACATCTTTTTTCTTTCTTTCTTTTATTCAACAGCATTCCTGGGACCACCAGAAGTTAATATCAGTTCCTGTCTAAACTGCATAAATGTCACAATAAAGCTGCCAACCTCTCACTTCAGAAAAGATGGAAAGTTACTGTCTTTAATTGATATATATGAAGAGCTTTATTATGTTGTAACACTGAAAACACTTAATGAAGAGCATAAGGTAAAGAACTTTGTGCTTTAGGGTAGAAATACAGAAAGCATAAAATGTCTCTGATGGTTAGCAGATTCACAAAAGCAAATAAGTGAATAGAAGATACTTAGAAGAAACATAATCTTAGCTTTCTTTTACTGCAGAGTAGCAGGCCTAGAAGAGGAATACTAGTTATCCTGTATCCTTACTTGAAATAAAGCACAGGACACTGACTCAAGTGATTATTCTCTGGGAAGACAAAGGAAAGACAGCTTAGCAGAAACTACTAGTAGGTGTATGCACCGCTGATAGGAAAATATGTTCAGAAAGCAGTTCAGTAGTTTTTTGTCAAACTGGAAAAATGTATCCAGTTAGTTTCTGAAACAACCTATTCTGGGTCTGGTACTATTTAAATTTATGTGGTTTTGGTATGCTGAAATAGAGATGCAGATAAGCATGATTAGAACTTAAAATGATCCTCACAAAATGGTGAAGTAATCTTAAAATAATAGGAGATAATTCAGTAAGGATCAATGCAAGGCATAACACTTAAGAATAATTGTCTGTGTAATAAATAGTGGTAACAGCTACAAAAGAAGCAGTTTTGTCAGAAAGGATGAGAGCATTCTATAATATTACAAGCTAAATATGACTCATATTGCTGAGAGATCGTATTTTTACATAGTCAGTACTTGTAAAGCCACCAGCCAGCCCTGCAACAGTCTGGGGTTCAGAAAAGATACAGATCAGTTGAGCAGGATCCAGAAGGGAAAAGTGAGGACTTGAGGGGATCCTGGCGCATGACCCATGAGGAAATGCTGGAATAATAGGGGACTGCTTTGTGGAAGCAATCAAAGCACAGTTAGAGGCCAGAGTCTCTGAGTATGTAAACATTTACTACAGAAGAGAAGGAAATAAACTAGTCACCCTGACTGTGACCAAAACCAGTGAAGTTAAATTGGTAGTTGTGCAGGCTTTAGGTTAAATGTCAAGAGAGACTTTAATACCCGGTCTGGCAAAGCACTGGACTCAGTTCCCTAACTAGACCATGGACTGCATGTACTGGAAGTTTTGAGCAGCAGGTCAGGCAGGTACCTGTTGGGAATTTAATCTAACTCATTCTGCCATAAGTCACAGAAGAAGGACTACAACTTGCCTGCCATGAGTATTTTCCCCCTGATTTCTGAATCGGAATATCACTTGCAGTTTCAAATCTGTGTAGTCTTATGTGAGGCTACTTCAAGGGGACATATAGTGACCAATGGTTGGAGACAGAAGGCAATTGATCTTTGATAATATGGTATTTCACAAACAGGCGTAAGGTAGGCTCTTAACATCAGCAAGAACTAGAGATGAAGCAGTTGTCTCAGTAAACTGCTGAGTTACTGTGACAGTTGCTGCAGTTTCACTTGCTACTGCATTTCTCTGAAATAGCCGTAATGTTTTATCAGTGGCTGGAGATCTCTTTTTAGGCACATAGCCAACTTTGAAACATTGTCTTTCATGGCAGAGACCACGTGAGAAAACCACTAAAGAAATTTTTAGTACTGTCATTGAAGAATTGTACCCAAATCGAAATTACTGTGTGTCTGTTACGGTCACTGCATCTCTAAACAAAAATTCCAACTCAACAGCCTGGAAATGTATAACTACAGACTCTGTAGCTCAACAAGGTAACTGCTGTGATGCATGGATGGATTGTCAGACTTGAATGTGTGCAAGTGTTTTCTTTTTACGTGAGAACATTTACAAGTCAGTCCTCAATAAGAGAGAAAGTACCTTCTGAGTGATAAACATTGTGAGGATTTATAAGTGAAATAGAAGTATTTGGGGCTACAAATCTATTGTAAGTCCTATGAGCCATACAAATATTCACTAACTGTGTAAATAGTTATCAAAGACAGTGTGATTTCTTTAATTCCTGAATCTAATCTGAGATTTGGTTGTTTTGAATTTGGACCAGATAACCTCCAGAGATCTCTCCTAAACAAAATTATTCTGTGATACTAAATAGCTGTTCTAAATGTGAAATATGAAATGTAGCCATTGGAAACTTCATTAATGTATGTTTGTTTATCTGTTTTTTTCACTTGCAGATTATCATGCATTTGCAGTTGCAGGTGCTATATGCTTTTCACTGATGTTAGCTGGTGCTCTGAAGTGTATGCATGCAGCAGGTTTTATTTTTGAAAATAATTTGCTTCCAAATACCTTGGTATGTAGATTATCATATTTATCTTCCTGGTTGGGAGGAGGGAGTTCACCATCCAAAATGCCTTAATCTAGTGCATTAGGTACATATAATGTTTTCAATTTGCAGTTTACCCATGCCAAAGATAATCTGTAGGCTGCTAAATCTTGTCTGCCCTGTGGAACCAATATTCAGTCTTTTTCAAAACCATTTCTTGCTACTTTTGTGACAAGTTAGTAACAAAGATAGAGATGTGATCATCCCACCCTACTCAGTGCTTGCCAGGCTGCACCTGGAGTGTTGTGTCCAGTTCTGGTCCCCACAGTGCAAGAAAAATGCAAACAGATTGGAAAGGGTCCAGAGGAGGGACATGAAGATGAGTAAAGGACTGGAGAATCTGCCCTGTGAGAAAAGACTGAAGGAGTTAGATCTTTTCTCCCTAGAGAAGAGAAGGCCCAAGGGGCATCTCATTACAGTATTCCAGTACTTAAAGAGCTGCTACAAACAGGGCAGAAGCTCTCAAGACAAGGGGCAATTGGTACAAGTTGTACCATGAGAGGTTTTTTTTCAATATAAGACAAATTTCTACAGTGAGAACAATCAATCACTGGAACAACTTCCCCAAGTATGTAGTAGAGGCCCCATCACTGGAGGTTTTCAATATGTGATTGGACAGGGTGTGAGATAATCTCATCTAGGCTCCCTCTCCCAGGAAAGTTTGGACTAGATTGTCTTTCAAGGTCCCTTCCAGCCTGGGCTGCTCTATGATTCTGTAAAGTTAGAGGGGGCAAGCAGTAATGAAGGGTACACCCCCCACCAAAGTAATTTTAAATGAACTCTTTATGGTACACAGAAGCAGGCTAGGTTCTAGAGCAGAGAAGCCAGCATAAAACAGTTAACACTTTGCCCTTTGAAAATTACCTTATATATAAATCCTTCCTGCAGCAGACAAATTTCTTCTACTGTCTGAGCCAAGGGCAGTAACTCCAAAGCAAAAAACCTATTCCAGTTCTTAGGTGAAATGCATAGGGAGAAGACCTGTTCTTCACCAAGAAGGATGCTCTGAAAATGTTCAGGAGCAAGGGATATACGTTAGCAAAGCAGTTTCTGGCACATTTTGCCCCCGTTATTTCACCCTGCAGCACTGTATTCCCCTCCAAGAACAAAACCAATATTTTTCCATTTACTACACCAAAAATAGGAGCGTTCTCTGAAGATTTGAGGATAGTTTAGCCAGGTCCCTGGTTGCTGGAGTTTAAATGCATTTTGAGAGATCCTACAACTGAAAGCAAATATTTTAAACTTGTCTTCAAGGTCTTTTCTTTTATCATGTTTCCATGGAAAAGCAAGCTGAAAAGACAAAAGTTAGCTTTAAAGACCCAGTTGGTTATGGACATCTATTGTGGCTTAACCCCAGCCAGGAACCAAACCCCACAGAGCTACTTGCTCACTCCCCCCTCCAGTGGGATGGGGAAGAGAACTGGAAGGGTAGAAGTGAGAAAACTCATGGGTTGAGATGAAGACAGTTCAACAAGTAAAGCAAAAGCCACACATGCAAGCAAAGCAAACCAAGGAATTCATTCACCACCTGCCATTGGCAGGCAGGTGTTCAGCCATCTCCAGGAAAGCCGGGCTCCATCATGTGAAACAAGTTGTTGGGAAGATGAACACCATCACTCCTCGTATCCCCCTCTTCCTTCTTCTTCCATCTGCTTTCTATGCTGAGCATAAAGTCATACAATATGGAATACCCCTTTGGTCAGTTGGGGTCAGCTCTCCCAGCTGTGTCCCCTCCCAGCTTCTTGTGCCCCTCCAGCGTACTCGCTGGTGGGGTGGGGTGAGAAGCAGGAAAGACCTTGAGTCTGTGTAAGCACTGCTTGGAAACAACTAAACCATCCCTGGGTTATCAACACTGTTTCCAGCCCAAATCCAAAACACAGCCCCATACTAGATACTGTGAGGAAAATGAACTCTATCCCAGCCAAAACCAGCACAGCGTATTGTTCCTACAGTGGTGCATAAAAACGGCTTAGAGTTGGGAGTTTAGGTCTCATTGTCCCCCTAAAATGGACAAGTTATTTAGGCACATCTGAAGGAGTTGCTGTTAGTGCTCTAAGACTTTTTTTTTTTTTTTTTTTCCCCTAAAGCCATGCTCCATGGTTTTGTCCACAAAGGGCGTCAAGGGTGGCACGTGAGAAGTGCTGAAAGTAAAAAGTCTAGCAGCCTGATAAAAGCAAGATCCAGATGGTTGCTGGAAATGTTCTCACACACAACAAATAAGAACTTGCTCTCAATTCACCTCACAAGGAGACAAAGGACAGACCATCAAACACCTTTGCAGAGATGAGACACTGCTTTGAGGAAGCAGTCTTCAAAACACGTTGGTTCTCAGGAAGCCTGATTCTTCTTTGTAGCATCAACAGTAGCTCCTCAGTCAAAGGAAAAATCCTCTTCACTGAAATCAGATTCCCAACCTTCTAGTTTCACATGTATCTCATACCGTAGATTGGGATGTAATTATCTGTGGACATGTCCCCGAGAGAAAAGCATCCTGGTTGTTAGTTCCAGAACTGTTACTAGCAAGTTCAGGATCACTTCTCTGGGCAGCCTGATGTCTCTTTTCCTTCTGCAGTCTCAATAATGATTTATTACTGCATTTCTGTTACAAACAGGCACTACTGAAAAGGATCTCTGATAGCGTAACACTTAGTAGGAAATAAAAGGATATTTATATGCAAGTTATCTCTGCCAGAATCTAGAACTGGTGTAGTATCTTAGCAAGTAACTCCTGTGTCATGCTGTCATGATCTTCCCAAATATTGGAGTAGGGTGCAAACAAAAAGCAAAGGATAGGTCTGGAAGAAAGCTTACTTGGGCGGGCAGGGTGGGGTGGGTGGGGAGGATGGGCATGTGAGCAAAGTGAACAGTGCCTGCATCACTTTCCAAATGTTAAGGTGTTCTCAGTAGTCACATACAGTGATTGGCCAAAAAAGTCCATAATTAAGGAAGAGTACTTAAGGAAAGGTAATGGTAATATATCATTCATCTGATATCATTCTGGTAGAATGATAGAATGATAGAATTCTATTTTAATAGAATTATTCTTCATTTTAATAGAATAATCTTTCTTTTATTTTTTGTGTTCAAGTGCTTGAGAAAGTCAGTCCTGAGTCAGCTAATTGATTTTTTTTTACTGGAAAAGAGTGATCTGCTGCTAAATTTCAAGCAAAAATAACAAGATTCCTGGGACTTGTTTCTATCTATCTTTGCTTGCTTGCCTTTTTAAAAATAGTTTCTGACTTTTTTTACATTTAATTCTATGGGGTTTTTCAGCATAAATATTTTCCATTTTCTACAAATATATCCAGAGCAGATTGGTATCAACTTTTTCTAAGACTTTTTTCCTTGTGTTTCTGTCCTTTGCTGTGTCATTACCTTCACGTCCCTAAGATTGCTGAACATGACTTTGCTAAGTAGTGTCTAAGGTGAATTTTTTTATTGTCAACGTTTTCCCCAATGCTTTGAATATTCAATAATCTTCAGAAGTACTGACTAAAACTGAGAAAATGGGACTTGGGATGTTACATAATTCATTGCTTTGAATGGTACATTTCTAAATGTAAGATAGTACATGATTATCCATGTAAGACTTCTCTTTTGCAAGAGGTCGTGGAGAGTTGCAAGACTCACCTGAGGTTTAAGATATATTTCTAAAATGAGCTTTTAGTCTTAGGAAGATATCACAGAAATTAGAATTAAAACATTTCATACCCAACATTGCTTGGTACTAGTGTCATTTCTTTGAGGATGTCTAATGCTGTGTGCTTTGATTTGTAGTGAAGGCCGTCATATTTACAGGAATGGAGAATAGAGAACAATCCTAGATGCCTTGAACTCTGCAGAAAAAGCAAAAAATGTGGCACAGAAAGAATCATTTATTTAGCAACCTCATGATTGGTTGGTGATTTTTTTTCATATTTTTTGTATGTGCAAATTTGGCTGACTTTTCTTTTTTTAATTTAGGTGTTCATCAGGACTTTAGTCTACTCAACTTTGACATTTGAATCTGAAGAAATCACCTCTGTAGAGATCATTTACAAAGAGATTAAAAAAAAGGCAAATGAATCCAGTGGTGGTGTCAGTGATGAAGATGACAGTGACAGCGATGCCATAAGTGATCATGACTATACAAGGCGTGATATCATTAGTAGAGTACCTCATTCCTCTGACATGTCAAATGGCTTTGTGCAGTACTCTACAAATAGTGCATGTGATGACAGCAGCAGCGAGGCAAGTGAAAATCCAGACACTGACCCAGAAGATTTTGAAGAGCACGAGATGGACATTGAAGAAGACAATGGCATAAGTGGTGAATTACTTAATCTTTTCTCTGAGGTAAATTCTAACTATTCTTCTAGGCAAAGGAACAGTGCCTGCTTTACCATTAACTTAAAAACAGTGCTGTTGGGAACCTCTGAAGAGAACATAGATAGTTCTGCAGCTCTTCTTTCTTCCCAAGAAGATGGAGTTGACTGGCAATGTACTCATGCTTTTGAAGCAAAACTCTTGGATGACACAGAAAGTGTGCAGGAACCACACGGTCATAATGGCTCTCATGAATGGCAAAATTCATCTTGTTCTTCTGATGAAAGTGACTCATCAGATTCAGATATGAACCAAAACACTGAGTACATGAGGAGATGAACAAGTGAGAACCACTATTATTTTATAACATACAAATTCAAGTCTGAATTTTTACCAGCCTTTAAAAAGCTGCATGAGTTATCCTGCTAAGTATTTACTTATTCTGGGAAGGGTTTTAGGTATCGCGGAACAGAAAAAAAACAACTTTCTTCACCTTGTGTTGATCAGCTACTTTTTTGCCCACAAGCAGTGTCTGGCTGCCATGAGTGGCAGTGATTCTTTTGGCCAGGAGAGCTGAGAGTAATTTCTGAGATGCTGAAATACATTCCACTGCTGCTCTACTGTTAAGAATTCAGTAGTTGTAAGCACCTGACAGCTTGGATCTTGACAACCTAATTATTTGCAGATTTATGCATCTGTAGAATTATGGGGTGAAACTTCCACGCATGTTGACCCTGTAGCACTCTCTTGCTTGCACAGCGCTGTTGGTGTGTGCCTCTGCACAGCATTGCTTGCAGGTAAGGGAAGGCGATGGGACCATGCCCACTCCAGGGAAGGCCTGACCTGCCTTGTAGACTCATTTAGTAACAGGAGGTGACAAACGAGCCAGAAACAAATATATCAAACCCCCACAAAGAAGTGGTATTTTCAGTTGGTAACAGTAATAGCTTGAGAAAAGGACCCTTTTAACTCTGTGAATAGTAAAACTGCTCCCCACTTACCCCAAGTTACTGACGGGTTTGATTTGGGACAGTGAGTGATGTTCTGGTAGAAGTAGTGGCATTGGTATATTTGGTGCAGGCCCGATCCTGAAGTCAGAAGATGAACCTTTCCTCAGGGAACATTTGTGTTGCCTGCTGTGGGAATTTCCCTCAAGATCAGGCTTGATGCTACACGTCATCTGTTTAAGTGTTATTTATTTATCCACTTTATGCTGACCTTCCATCTCCTGTCTTCCCCTCTGCCAGACCCTATTCTAGAGAAATTCTTTACAGGTGACAGTCTCCAAGCAGCCAGGCATCGCTAATGCATGTTAAAGCACAGCGCCGATGAGCAGCTTTCCAAACCAGTGGGGAAGCTCAGGTGCTGGGTACGCGTTAGAAGGGGAAAGGCCGCCAGAGGGGAGGCCTTGGGGAAGTGGTGGTGAGCCGACCGGGGCGCGGGTGATGTCACCCGGCGCTCGGAGGCGGCCAGCCCTGCAACCCGGGGCGGCCGGTGGTTCCCGCACACCGCCGCGTCCCGCCCCGCCCCACCCCAGGAAGGCGGAAGGATTTCGGGACGGCTCCGCAGCCCTGCCGGCGAGGGCAGCACCTACACCTCTGCTGCTGCTCGGCCCGTGCGCGGAGCCGCCATGGCCGCCGCCCTCCGCTGCGCCCTCTGCGGCTGCCTCCTGCTCTGCGGTGAGTCCGCCCCGGGCTTGGCGGGGGGCGGCGGAAGGGGGCCACGGGTCGTCCTCCGGATCCCAGCCTCGCCGCGACGTGGGGAGTGGAGGGGTAAGGGCGGCGGGAACAAGGGTCGCTAGGGGCGGCCGGCTTCCTTCTCCGGTGCCGCGCTGCCCCTAGAGCCGGCGGCGGGGCCGCAAGGAGCCGTGACGAGCCGAGCGGACCGGCAGCGAACGAGCAGCCGACTGGGCGTCCTCCTCCGCCCCCGAAGGGGAGCAGGGAAAGGTCGGCGGCCTCCCGCCCGCCCGCCCCTGGCAGGGGCCTGGGCTGCTGGATCTTCCGCTGGCGGGGCCCGGCTGCCGCTGCCTGGGCACGGTGCGCTCCCCCGAGGGCTGCGTCTGCGCCGAAAAACTGGAACTTCCCGTGACGGCGTCGAACGCTTGTGCGAGTCCGCGTGAGGAAAGGCGAGTCTGGGAGGGAACCTCGCTCTTCCAGGGGGGGTGACCGGGAGTGGTGGGAGCGCGGCTGCGGCCGTGCCAGCGAAGCCCGGCACGAAGCGGCAGTTCCTGGCCGAGCTGGTTCTGATCCAGGCACGGCGGGAGCGCCCAGAACAGCCCCGCGCGCACTGAAACCGGCCCGGGCCGTACTTTTCTCAAAACAGGCTGTGTCTGAGGCTGCGATGAGAGTTGTGTGCAAACCTTTCATTTACGAAGTACAAAACCACAGAAGTCCTGTCTAATCTCTTTGGGTCCACGGTGCTGAATAGAAAAACTTTACCTGGAGGTTCTTCAAGTAGAAAACGCTGTCGGGAAGCAAGCCTTTAAAGCCTTGAACAGGCTGCCCAGGGAAGTGGTGAAGTCACCATCCCTGGAGGTGTTCAAAAGACAAGTAGATGTGGCTCTTCAGGACATGGTCTAGGGGTCAGGGAGATGTTGAGATGAAGGTTGGACTTGATGATCCTAGAGGTCTTTTCCAACCTAAATGATTCTGTGATTCTAAAGGCATCATGCTTTTTACGGGGAATTTACAAGCCTACCTCAAACCTTTGGAGGGAGCTTCCTTCAAGCACTGGCAGCACCCTAGAGAGGGTCCTTTGTAGCGAGGACCATGTTGTGCAGGAGAGGAGAAATCATATGCCTTATACCAGTCAAATTGTTTCTCAGCTGCGTTGTTCACGCTAAGTCCCAAAGTCTATGACCCACACCCATCTTCCTTGGCATTCTGTATACCTGGGATTTTGCAGGTGGGAGAGGATGTGGTAGCAGGGGGGCAGAGGTGCCTGCAAAGGGGCACAGTGTGCATGGGCAGAGATCTCTGAAGGCAAGTGCCCGAGGTGGGTACCAGTGGCAGCACAGGGACAGCACCTCTTAAAGAGGTGTGGATGCAGGGGAGCAAGCAACTTCTACGGTCATGATGTGAAGTGTGTTTGAGCTGATGCATTTGATACGAGGGTGACATTGAGTCTGTGACACAGATTTATTTAAGCAGTGTTTAGATTTAAAACTCTTGTCTGCTGAAGGTGGTAACAGACATTAGTTTCCTGTATTTATGCATCAACTGCAAACATATGAAATAGGTTATTTATCTTAGAACAGATGTCATTAGGTTTTCCTCCTGCAATGTTTAAGCACTAATCTGATCTGGCAGGGCTTGTTTGCGTTGATCATTCGTGTTGCAGTAATGGGCCAGAATCTTTAATATTTTAGTTTCAATACCAGCAATCACTTTAAAATAATTAAATCATAATAATAATGGACTGTTCATCAATACTACTCTAGAATTTCCTTTATTTAGTTTCAATAAAACAAAACAATTGTGTTTTTATTACTTGTGAAGAGGGCCAGTTAATTACATGTTTATCTGTATGATATATTTAATAGCTTTCTTGCCTTCAAAAGTACTTCTTTTTTATCTGGTTTTCAAAAGGATGGCTTAAGAACAGAATGAGTAAAGCACCTTACATGGCAATGCTAATCCATGCAGTGATGATATAACCATGCTTATGGTGGGGTTTTTTTTTTAATAATTCCAGTCTTATACCCAGGTCTATGTAAAAAGACTGTTCATGTTCCTCTTCAAAAAACCAAAACAAAACAGAAAACAACAACAAGCCAACAAATCAATCCACACACCCATGTTATTTCCATAGTGCTACTGCAGCACTACTTAGAAAAATCTGATTTTGACAATCTCAGTAACTGAATTTGTGCATGTAGCCAGTTGCAACCTAACTAACCAGTGACAAGTCAGTCATGCAGAATAAATGATGGTATCAATGAAGCCGTACTTACTGGAAATCATTGATGCTGGCTAATTTGGTTTTGTTGCATAAGCTCAGAAGGAATGATAGGCATCAGGATTTAAATTAATTATACTAAAGTCTGTTTTTAAAAAAGTGTCTGATGCAAGGAGGAGAAAGAAGGCTGTATTTAAGTTTTGGATGACAGAAGTTGCTGGAGGAGCAATACTAAAATGGTTGTTTGGTTTTGATTGCTCCCGCAGTATGTGGAATAGTGCCAAAACCCCGAAATGCAAGAATTACTTCAGTTAATCTTCGTAGCATTTTACGATGGGATGCACCCAGGTTTCACAAAGGGAATATAAGTTACACTGTCCGATCTAAGAGGTAAGTCTGGAATGCGCTTTAATTCACATTTTACAGCTGCATGTGTTTGTGATTTGTTTCCTTTTCTATAGGAACATCAGTAGCTGCCCCTTTCTTTTACCTTGTGAGAGTTTTATCTCCTGAGCTTAATAACAAGGCAGAGGCATTTTCTGCTCTTTTCACACCCAAGGCAGCTTTGTATGTTTTTTTTTAACCAGAAACACATTTTAACATTGGCTGTTATTAGCTCTGTGTGTGTTTTTTCTCTATCATGTAACTGTTGCCTGCAATTCAAGAGGCTTAGTCCTGCTGAGCCTTGGAACCTTATCTGATCTTTCACTCCAGCAGCATTTTGTGCTCTGCCACCAATGCAGCCAGCTTGCCTGAACCCTTATTGGAAATGCCTGATGAACTGCAGTCTGGTGGCTCATCCATTCAGTGCTTTAAACTTCAGATGTATTTTCTGAGGTCTCCTTTTGTTGGTTTTAGTGGCCTGATTTAGCTTTTATTTGGTTTTGCTGCTGTGTCCTTCTGAGTTGGTCTTTCCTGTTGGGAAAAGTGGTCTGTGTGGCTCTACCAAGGAAGGTGGCCACTTCCCCAGACCAGCAATAAGCTTCCTGCCTGCCTCCATGCTTGACAAGAGCACTGCGTGTTGGGCCAGAGGTCTCATGTTCCTGCTGAAGGTTGAATTCTTTGGCCAAGACAGGGTAGGATGTAAAGCAGAGATTATGGCACCCACAGGCAGGTGCCTGCTCAGGAGAAATCCCCAAAGTGATGGTACAGGCTATCTTAGTCAAAAGATTTTTCTGGGTTCTGGTAGCAATTACCTGTTGATCACCACATTCCTAGATGGGCTTTTGATGCAAAACAGAAAGAATATCAGATATTAAATGGTTCCCAGTCAATTCTAAGGCTCTATTTTCTCTGGCTTTTCCTTATATGCATATCTGAACAAAGTCCGAGTTAGGCAGCAAAGCCATGCATAGCAATGTTGTCCTAATATTTGCAGACTTATCTGGTAACTACTGTCTGTTGAATCAAGTTTTGTAACCACTGCCAAGGAAAGGGCATCTATTTACTGAATCATAATTTTAATCTTTAACTATATCACAGGTTATAGATGCATATAAAATGCTTCATGTGTGTGTACGCACTATTAATGATGTTTCTTATACACTGGATTTAATTTTCCTTGTTTATGAGTCATAACTGCTGGTATTAACAAACAGGTATGCCATTTTTTGCAGTTAAGGAAATATATTTAATTGGTTATGATTTACAATCATATACATTTTGTTTCTCTTCCATGCAGCATCATTTTGCCTGGAAACACATATGAAAATGTGAGCACAAACTTGAGACTCACGGAGTGCGATGTCTCTTCCCTTTCTGCTTACGGAGACTACATTTTACAGGTCAGAGCGGAGTCAGAGAACAGCCATTCAGACTGGGTGACCATCAGATTTAAGCCTATGCATGACAGTAAGCTTTTTTCTAATCTTCCACAAAAAACATTGTTTGCTATTCATGCACCTTTACGATCTGTCTCCATAAGAAAAGCTGTAATGTGCAGTTAATTTAATTACATTGAACTATAAAATCTTCAGTTGTAACACTTTTGATTTTTTGAAGGTAAAAGTTGCTGCCAGAAAGCATAGTAGGTTCATTGCTATAGCTGGATGTTGGCATTGGTACTTAAAACCTCTTTTGATGAGGTTTTCAAAAAATTTATATTTGTCCCTTAAAATATGGATCATTTATATTTCTCAACCAGGAAGAGCTTTTCCTCAAGGATTCAGACTTGCTCTATATCCCAATAAGTTCAATTACTTTCTTCTTCATTGCTGTCAGGCAAAAAGCTTTCTTTTTATTTTTTTAATTAAAAAAAAGATCACAGAGAAAGATTAACTTTTAGTTGTGAAATCTTCATTGCACAATATTGCCCTTCTCTTAGTGAAGCTTTACAGTCTTTTGTGAGAGATGATTTAGACATTGCTTTGCATTAGAGTCCACAACAGTGATGTTAATCCTGTTGCTGTCACCTGAGCTTGGGAATGAGAGAGTGCTTTTTACCACTGAGTGTCCTTTGTTCTGTACGTTCTTACTCTACTCATAAGCAAACCCCAATTTTTTTTAGATTATGTAGTTAATGTTACCTGTGGCTTTTTTCTTCTCTCAGCTGTTAATACAAAACCATGCAGGAAGCTTCTGTTACACCTCATCTTTGAGAAAAAGTTTTTAAAATCCTTTTTCTCTTGTTCTGCCTCCATTTGCCTGAATTTCATCATTCTGTTCCTTGGATTTCAGAGTGTAATTTTACAGTTTACAGCCTTGTTTTTCAAAATGCTTTTATGGGTTACATGTCCAAAAGCATAATACTGATATAATTTAATCTCTCTGGAACAGAAGCACTGAAACATAGCATGAAAAAAAAAAAACATTGCCAGTATAAATTACAGCCAAAAGAAAATGTAATACAAAAAGTATGGATGAATTTCAGAGTAGAGAGCAAACTTGTGAATCATTAACAGAGTTGTAGTTTGACATATATTTGAAAGAGCATGCGGCCTTCAGAGCAGGCTTGGCTTTGGAAAGGAAGCTTGTTCCTGGACAGGAAAATCTGGGTACAAAACTATTTGGAAAGAAAGACCTGGGAGAACTGGCCAAATCTCTGAGGAGGACATGAAGATTTTTAATGTTGTCACAGCTGATCTGAGCAGCGCATCATGATAAAACTATCTGTTATTCCTTTCTGTGTTGTTATTTCTGCTAGTGCTTTTTTAATAAATTCCACAGTGTATTGTAAGAAGAGCCTAAGAAAAACAGAGTAACCAATACCCTCCTCACAGTATTTTTTGTAAGTTCAACAACATATTCATGACATGAATGTATGGTCCAGCAAGCAGGGTTGGGTTTTTTTATTTTAGAAGTACATATTCTAGAAGAATCCAAAATTGTCTGTATATTGAGGTCTTCCTTTCTTAGACACTTTATAGCATGACTGTAGCCAGCAGAACTTCAGTAGAGGCAGCCAAGGCAGCGTTGTTTGCTGGAATTATAGGACACTTTAATGGAGAGCTCATTGCCTGCACAACATAGTTGATAACTAAGCTACTCATGAAATAATTTATGTAGTGGCACAAAAATGTAATAAGGGCAAGCCATTTACAAAATGCGAGAATATAATTTTCAGTCTAAGGAATGCTATCTGTAAGACATGCAGAAATAATTCAAATGTTTCAGGTTTTTTTAAATTATCACAATGAAAGAAACATTAAAACACTTCAATGGAGGGTCTGCTCAGAGAAGACAGATGTTACAACGGCTTGACCCAGAAGGAGAAGTGAGTAATAACCTATAGAAATAGTCCTTCCTCTCCCAGGAGTCATCACAGATGGCAAAAGAGAACTGAGTTAATTTAGTGTATGGAAAATGTAGTCTGTAATAGTATCTATTATTTAACTGCAAGAATAAACTTTCAAGACCAGTTCTATAAGAAAAGGATTTATTTATGTCTTTCCATGAAAGGAAGTTATTTTCCTCTAGTAGATAAAATTATTTAAAGCCTGAAATGTCATGGGATGTATAAAAATGTCAAAATGAAAACGATGTGAAACTGAATTCCATTTTTTCTTCTCTTCCACCATTCTAATATATAGCAGTCATTGGGCCACCTGATGTAAAAGTGAAGTCAGAGTCTGGGTCCCTGCATGTGGATTTCATAGGCCCTTTTGCTAAACACGACAACTGGTCTCTAAAGCAATATTATGGCTCGTGGAATTACAGAATATGGTACTGGAAGAAAGGCAGCAATACAGAGGTAACTTCTGCTTCCTGGATATTGTGAATCCATAACTTTGATATATTCTTTCCTTGGTAAAATACCATACTGATGAAGTTCTGAAAGCTGACAGTATGGAAATAAAAATGTATCTCTACTAATTGCAGTGTAATCAAGTCTAGTCACTACAGTTGCTGTTCAGAGCAAGTGGCAGATAGCTGTGTAGTTGGACAGTAGCATGGATATAATTTGCTCTTTCCATAATTAGAAATAACTACTACGTTCTAGAAGTTTATTCCCTCAGTTTAGCAATGTGTTTATTTGCAATCAGTCTTCTCCACCAAATCTCTGTTTCACACATACAAGCAAGGGTAATTTAGAAGCTGTAACATCAGCAGTATCTGTGATCATGGCAATAAGCTGACTTAGGTTCAAATCTCATGTCATTCAAGTATTTGCACTCTTCCTGGGGCTTTGGGCTTTGAATACCACCATGGATAAGGCCCTGTATTAACTGTGGTTATCTTCAACTCTTCTATCAGCTGTAATTCGCTTGCTTTCTCTCATGGACAGCCTCTTCCACAGACAGATGTGTTGCTCAGCTCAAAAGACCTCTCTATACAAAATGCATGGAGGAAGATCATAAATAATCTATTAATTATAGGGTCATGAGTTCTATTACAGGAAAAAAGGAAGCCCTTTACCTGAAGATACCAGTCACAGTATAATTAGTGCTTTATGCATCAGTACAATTCTCATATAATAGGACTCCATTACATAGAATTCTGATTTGTATTTGTTACCCTGCAAAATTTTTTGGCATTCAAGTCCAGAAAATGAGGCATCATCATTTCCCAGAAACCAGACTCGTTTTCAATTCCCAAACTACAAGAAATTAAGGTATTTCTGCATATGGGATGCAAACTTAGGTGGGCTACCAGAGAAAGCAGGAACTTCACCTAGCTAGAATCTGTGCTTGTAACACTTCAGAGCCGAAGTCTGGGGAACCTCATGAGGTTCAACAAGGCCAAGTGCAGAATCCTGCACCTGGGCCAGGGCAATCAGCAGTATCAATATAGGCTGGGAGAAGACATGTTAGAGAGCAGCCCTGTGGAAAAAGACTTGGGGGTACTGGTGTATGAAAANCCTTCCAATCCAATGCATTCTATGATTCTATGAATTTCATAGGGATCAAAGAAGCAAAAGGCAGAGACTGTAACTTCACAGGTTGTTTTTTGAAGTGGATGCTTGGCTCAAAATGTTGAAACCTAGCTATAGAGTCTTCTCACACCTGAACATCTGGTACTATGTAATTGAGCATGTTGTAGGGATTCCTATACTCTGCAGGGACCATGTAGTTACAGGGACATAAGCAATGATGCCTCTAAAGCAAGTGCATCTGCTGTCAGTCACCTAATGGCTTCCACAAGCCGTTTTCTTTCTCTGTCTTTTTTATTTTTGTCTAGATCATCCATCCTACTTGCTCTGTCTCAAATTAAATTATGTTTGCCTGTGACAGCACTCATAGTCGATCTCGTTTGGTTAAGCAATTGTTTCTCTGCAAGCAGATCTCATTTATCACATCTCTGTAAGCTGCTTTAGCCTAAAACTTCATTAATGCTGCTAGAAGCAGCCAGAAAGTCAGTGGCGTGAATGATCTCAGACTCTAACCATAGGTGAAGTCAATGCAGAGTTATCAGTTATGTGACAGAGATAGGACGTTTCATTCTGCCTTTCAAACCCTTATTAACATTGCAGCTATAAGTGCTAGGATTCCTCCCACTAAATGTAGTTTTAATTACTTAGCTAGTCTGTTCACTGGACTTGTGCTGTTCAACCTTTTTGTATTCTTCTCTGTTATTAGGAAAATCACATAGATACTAAACATAACTCTGAAATATTATCTCAGTTGGATCCGTGGACAATATATTGTATTCAAGTGCAAGCAATTATCCCTGAGTGGAACAAAACAGGGAAACTGAGTGGAGAGCTTTGTGAGCAGACAACTCACAACGGTAATACCTGGAAGCACCACAATGGGACATGCACTGTAGGGAACTGGGAAATGTGCACAGCCATTCAAAATGAAAATCAGTATCAAGTGTAAACCTTCCAAAAACTGATGTGCTTGTTACTTTAGTATTGTTTGGTGGTTAATACATGTGTACCCTAGGAGTGGAGGAGTTGGAAATAAAGTGAAAACTACAAGCAATATGGCACCTCTTTGCTGCAGAGGCCTCTGTATTCCTCATGCTCTGAAAATGAGAGTTAAATGGAGTATAGGCTGTTTACTGACCACACTGTGTGTTTGATTTTTTTTACCATAAGCTGTATTCATTATCCTATGAAAGCCTTTGTTCTGTGTATTTGTAACTGAGCAAGGAATTGGACTCTGTGTTGAGGTCTGCTTCATCTGTGGTGATATTACCAATGTCTGTCATGAGGCTAGACTATGATGCTTTTTCTCTGTGAAACACAGCAGTTATTAATCAATAATATAAACAAATATTTTGTTTAGATACTTTCCTTCTCATTTTGAAGGCAGTTAAGTACCAAAAGTGCTTCCCTTTCCAGCCCTGCCTCCCTAGCTGCTGTCTGTGGAATCCAGCATTAACCAACACATGGTCTGTCCCTGTCATCTTAGCAGGGAGCTTCATGTCCCTAGTTAAAAGAAAGGATGAGGTCCTAGATACTTTATTTTTCACAGGCATAATGTGTATTTCCGCTAACTTACACCCTCAGATAACATGTGTAAAATAAGAGGCAGAAACACAAGTTAATGAGGAAAGCATCTGGGGGAAGCCTGGGGAAGGTATTGGGCTAACCCATTTCTCATATTTTTTCCTCATATATTTTTTTCCTACCTGTATATTATATGTGTGCACTGCAGTTGAATTGCAGGTAGGTTTTGATGATGGTGTTGCTTGTTAGTTTGTGGCTAGAACAGTGCTTAGCAAGTGTAGGTTAGTTTAAAACATTTATACAGTGATGTATGGATACATCTTCATTCTTATTGGCCTGTGCATGACATCATTTTTTTTTAAGGCTCAGTAGTTTAGAGATTTACAGACTTTTGTCCCATGCTTTGCTGCCATTTTTACAGATTTCTTTTTAGAGAAAAATGGAAGCCTATACTCTGGTAGTGTTATGTGTCAACTCCTACACTCCTGAATAGCTTTCTACATGGTAGTCTTTTTTCCTTTAATCATCTGCTTAGTATTGCATGTAGAATCACCAGTATGTGTAACTGGAAATGTCTGAATAAGCTTGTAAGCTTAGTTTACTGAGAACTTCCTCAGGCTATTCAGACGATACATTTAAGAGCTAAGAGGTATTTTGCCTCTGGGAACAAAGACTTATGGTTGCAGTTATAATTTTGTAATCATTTGTTTTATTGTTGTTTTTTAATTCTATAGAGAAAGTGATAATTTGAAAAAAATATATTCAGAAGTTAATAATCACAGTTTTCTCTTTCTTTTCTTGCAGGTGTAACTCCTGTGTGGATAATTGTGACTGTTCTTATAGGATCAATGTTGGCTGTTGTGATATCTGTTCCTATTTGTTTCTTTTCCTTTTTGTATCTATATCGACTCACCAAACATGTTTTCTGCCCTTCATATATTTTCCCACAACACTTGAAAGAGGTTTGTTATCTACCTGACACAATTAAAGTCAACCTTTTCAGCAGAACTGCCTGCTCTTCCAGGGATCTGTGCCAAAACCTTTAGAGTTTCTTTTATTTCGTTTTCTTTCATTTGCACCTGATTATTAGCCATCTGTAATGTGCAGACTACTCTAAGGGGGTTTTAGACTATAAGGAGCAATGCCAATTATCTGTTGTTATACAGTTGTGTGTGGTAGAACTCACTTTTCTGCCAAACATAAAAAGTCATTCAAATAAGCATGAATTAGGAAGTCTCAAACTTTGGAAAATGCTGACAAAGGAAGGTACTTTTCAGCGTGACAAAAGTAGTGGAAGTCAGCTCATTTAATGTTTAATTTCTGGCATTATAAGGTCATAAATTTTGCATGAATGTTTCCTCATTTTTTCATCATTCTGTGGCACTGCATAGATGTGACATAGACATGAGAAGCAGTGAAATTAGACTTCCTTTTGAAGTATACTGATGTATAATGAACTCTCTAATACTGTCATTTTGAACTGTTCTGCACAGAATAGTCTGAAATATTTAAAAGGTGAACAATTAAAAACTTGACATAGACCTTATTTGTAAAGCAGCTGCATAATTTGTAATATGAAGCTTTTATATAGCTTAGAAACAGAATGCTTTCTTCCACTTTAAAGTGAGAAAATAACAGGTGTTAACCTCTAGTTCCTCTTTTTAAATAGCAGATAACTGAGATATATCTCCCCTATCTCATTTTGGACATAAAGCTGTTCTCCTGAAACAAAGCTCTTTCACAGATAGAATAATGAGCCAAAACCACGCCAGGGTTTTAACTTAAGTAAAGAATGCTCTGAAGTCTGAAAATTCAAGACAAAAAGAGAGCAATGAATGTTAGCCATTATTGTTGGCTAACATCACTGACCCTGTTTACCCATATAGCAACATAAAAAGGCTGTATCAGAATCTCCTCAAAAAAATAAGGCTATACGGAGTGTTATGTCCACTAAAGTTAGCAACCTGTCCTCTTCTGAGCTTCCTGCAGTTTCTCTGGGTCTTTCATTTTGAATCAGAGTTCAGCAGACTAAGGCTTTGCAGCTGACGTTGCAGTCGTCTTGTGCATGTCAGTTGAGGACATGCTCAGCACACAGTAGTTTGCTGAACTGGAGCTCAGCTGTTGGGAAGGTGACATTACTCTGATCAACACAGGATGTGGTCAAATTTCATTTTGCTTACAGGTTTCTCACAAGAAATTTTCTCAAGAATTTTCATTTTGTGCTAGTGGGTTATAGTGGTTAATCACAGTAATCAAAGGTCAGTCATGTTTATCAAAAATGACATTTATCAAAGGCAGTGGTTTCACTATATGAACATTTGAGATTGCAGGTTACTGACAGAACATTTCAAATCACAGTTTGCTAGAAAAAGGCTTAATAGTAATAATACCAGTATTTATTTTTGCACTTAGAGTGAACAGGACTTCTGAGAGAGCAGCTTGTTCCTTATGTAAAATGCACTGAAGTAATAAGGGTCAGGTCACAGGAACAAAATGCAGTTGTACTCCTCCAGCCACCAGCAATAAAATGAACTGCCACTTCAGCTGCCAAAATGAGTGATTGACATGTTTTTACTGTGTTGAGTAGGTGTTCTGTTCTTGTGTTGACATTCAAAATACAGTCCTGACATCCTGCAAAGTCCACGTTGGTTCTTGAGGCTGGCTCCACCTTCTCAATAGAACAGAGAGTGGGAGGAAGAGGTGATATTTCAGTACTAAAGCTAAGTCCTCTTCCTCACTGAACAGCATGGCACTGCAGATCTCCCCTCCCTCTCCTTGACTTGACTAAATGGTTATGGTTTGACATTTAAAGCATTGCTGTTTGATGCCTGAGCAGGCAGCTCTCTGAGGCGGCAGGAGCACTTCACATCTCTTGGAGCTATTTGACAAATCTCTCTGCAAACTTCAACTACAGTCAAGTCACCATTTTTAGGTTTCATTTCCAAACAATAGTTACGTAGTTTGTTTTTTTAAGTTTATCTTCCAGAGAAGTCAGTAACCCCTGGGGTATCTTCTTGCTAATAAAGGCACTTCCGATTTACTTCCAAGCCTTGCACAGGATGTTAAAGTAAGCAGGGAAGTTATCACATTGTTGCCACTCTGGGATTTCTGAGGACTGAGAAGACTAATTGATGTGTGGAAAACAATATAAAACATATTTCTAAGCAAACAGTATGGTGTGGCTGGTGCAGCCTAATTCTTGTTTCCTCTTTCCTTCACAGTTTTTGAGCAAGCCTCCCAGTGGTCCACAGTTTTTTTCTGCACTCCCACAAGAAGAGCATCTTTTTTATGACAAGCTAACTGTCATTTCAGAAGAATCCAAAACTCAGAGTGAAGAGACCGGGGATGAGGTTAGCAAGACAACAGAGCACCTTCAGGACTCTGAACAAGAGGACTCTGATTCAGGAATAGTACCAGCTTCAGAAAAGGCCTAAATGCACTCCTCATACTTCATTTGGACCAAAAGAAAAGCAAATGGGCTGCTGAGTTTATCATCTTATTGCTGCATTCTTAAGACAGTAAAAATTCATATACAAAGATGTGTACACAAACTTTTGACAGAATCATGTTATTTTTTTAAAGTACAAGAAACTTAAATTTTGAATTAAAAGATATGTAATTTTTGCCACTGTTTGTTGTGGCTCACTGTTAAGTTGTAGCAATACCTAGGACTGTATTATGACATTAATTTTAAAACTAAATATAATATATGTATAATACTAGTTAATTTAACTTTGATTAACTATTTATTGCAAAAGCTAATCAAAATGGCACATTGTATAAGTTTTGTAAAAGAAGATCATATTTTGTAAAGAAAGACCTGATTTGACTTTTTTTTTTTTTTATGAGAAATTGTGTATATTTCTTAAGGATATCCCTATTGGCATAATCTTTCTACGGAGTATTTTTTTACCTCATGCAAAACTGAAAAATGAGTATGATTATATCAGCTTGGTATGAATAAACCAAACACAAATATTCAGTGTGTTTTGCATTGCAAGGTGTTCTTCATACTTCATTGCTACGGATAAGGGGAACACACCAGTGCACTGCCAGACAGCCTTCTCTGTCCAGGGATTACTCAGTCCCCTGTGCCTCTGCCTTGCAGTTTCTATGCCTAATTAAATCGGTGAGCTCCACTGAAGTCTATGGAAAACTTCACAGCTGAAGTGGGAATTAAAAAGTAGGTTTGTTTTATTTATCTACTGATAAATATTCTTCATTCAAAAAAAGTAACCCCAGGTTGATGTGACTCCCAGGCTACATAATAGAATCTCACCTGCATAGGCCTGTGCGTGCCTAAGAAGGTTTTGTCCACACCAACACTGGGGCATAAAGTGTGACCTTTGCAACTGCGTGCTTGTTTTGTGAGTGACGCAGGGTTTTGTGTGTGTGTATTATTACATCAAAATGAGAGCGAAAAATTCAATTCTGTCAGCAAAAGCAACTTCCCACGAGAGAAGCTGTGTATAAATCATAACTTGATGTGGGAATTGCAAATTTTTTTGCTATGGTTTTGAAGTTTGTTAATTAATCTGTAAATACTCACTCCTTGGGAACTGCTGCAGGAAGAACATGTAAGGAGTACTGGCATTGATTCTTTCTACCACCCAGCTATATGCAATCTGCACTTGTTTTTTCTGCACTTTTTAATTTTCATCATTATCTGCTTTAATGTGGAATTTGGAAAAAATGAGGAAGCATTTTAATTTTGTTGTTTGGATTTTTTCAAGGCAGTTTTTTTCATTGGTGACTTTCTTCACCTCTCACCAAAGCTGCTCTGTGAGCACTGGTCCTAATGAAGGCCGACGATGTCCTGTGCCTTTTACACCTCCTCTCCACTGTAAAAATTCAGCTCCCTGTGTGTTCTCTGTCTCCTTCCACAGTAGCAGCTTCCTCTGTAAATTCTGGGGGTTTTTTTCTATCAGAAAGGCAAAGCACATAGCATATCTGATATGACCAATGCATGAATGCTAGTTGGCTGGCCAGCTGCTTTCAGAAGAGGAGAGGGTTGAGATTTCTGTGCCTTTTCCTCACTCTTTTAGTAGAGCTGCTTTCATCTATCCAGCTGATTTTTGTGGAAAAATAGGAAGTTACTGTTGAAATCAATCAGCTAGTTCAAAGGTTAAGATGAGGACCCAGATAAGGCAGTCCTATGGGCTGTGCCACTTTGTTACAGGTTCATTGGTAAGCCAAATTGGGGGAGAGATAAAAAGTAATCCCGGTTATTCAGAGATACAGTCTTTTTAGATTAAAGTAAAAAGTATATGTGCAAGAACATTATCTCTGAAATTTTGAGAGGTTGGCTTCCCTTATTTAAAGAGGAAGTGCTTCCCCTCATGTCTTTGCCAATATCAATTGTTGTACTATCACATGAGAAAGACTCTGTTCTCAAGACGCTTCTTCCTCTTTCAACACATTCAGACATGTGGGGAAAGGAAGGATTTGTCCTGGCCGCTTTGTTTGTTCAGCTTTTCTTTGATATGGAACATGGTGTTTTTAAAGAAACAGCTGTTTTAAGTTCTTCTGAGCCCATCTTTAACCTACTGTCTGTATCATTGTCTAAAAGCCTTTATACTGTGAATTCCAAAATGAAAAATATATTAAGATTCCAGCTGCACCACGACTAGCATGAAATAGAAATGAATTCCCCAACTCTACCTCTCAATAGGTCACCAAAGTTCCCAGACAGTCCAGAGACCTGTACAATCCTAGCAAAGGTTCAACCTTCAATCATTGCATGCTTCAGTTGTCTGAGGACATCAAGGTGGCATCACTGTTAAGACTACACCATTACTAGTATTATTCTAATGCAGATAACTTGGTAAATAAAGTTAGTAGATTACATACCAGACAGAACAGATATGAAGGCTCCAATGCAGAATATACTTAATACAGATCATCCTGAAAGGGCAGAGAGACATTCTGTGAAATCCTGATTTGATTATTTGGTGCCAGAAATCTTATTTCATGTGGAGTTAACCTTGTAGTCAGGGCATCCTCTAACAATGATGTCTGCTTGCTTGTTGGCTCTCCCTGCAGTCAAGCATTTGGCATGTGCATTTGTGCAGTGTAGCAAAGCACTGATGTATTCCTGTTTATAATGGAATTCAAAAGTCATGTTAAATAATTATTTGACCTTGGGGAGGACTGTGATTAATGCTTCATTGCTGACTTCTCACCTCAGGTTAAATTGCTTAGCTGCATGGTCCTTATAATTCCCTCAGCTCTTAAATGAGGGTTATGGTATGCAGATACCACAGTGATGGGAGAGACAGAAGCCACCTAAGTAAGCAGACAGACATCGCATGAGTAATGACAGAGCAAGCAGGAGAAGGGTAAGACCTGTAGCTAATGCGTACAGCACCTAGGAAATCTCAGCAAGGCTGTTCAATGCACCCTGAGGAGGACAGGGGAAGCTGTATGTTCAGTGACTGTTAGAAGACAGATTTAGCTTCCTGAACCAGGCAAGGCATTTCTGGGATGACTCCTATTTTCTTCTGACCTCAGAAGAGGGTTCACAACTAAAAAGACAGTGATAAACTGTACTTCAGAGCTCCTACATGTGGTGCTCATTGAGACCTGACTTGGGGTAAGCATAGAGGCAAGATCCACAGCAGTTAAAGAAATATGTCACAGACAAACAAGGTTCTTGCTCCAAACATAGAAGGAAATTTTATGTAAAATTTCAGGCATGTGATAAAAAGAGCAAATACAGAGCAGTGCAACAAGGACAAGAAGCATTCACACCACTGTGAAAAGGGAAAGTCCAGCTCATATTTCGCTTCTGACTTCTCACCTCTGATGTATTTTGTTCACCTCATTCCACATTAACCCAACTAACACCCATCTAAGCTGTTAATGTCTACAGTTTTTACTCACACATTGCTAAGCAGCTATTCCTGAGGATTTGGGGGTTTTCCAGCGTTTTGTGATTTAATGTGTTAAGAACCAGCAAATCAGTTACAGTCACATAGAAGGACTAAGTAACAAGGGGTGAGGTATTCAGAAACTCTAATTCTAGCTCTGTAAGGCTGAGCCCTCAGGCTCCCCCAAGACAGCGGCTCCTTCAGAAAGCAACTGCCTGAGATCCTTCTCTGGAAGAGCATCTCTTTCCTTGAGGACTACAAAAAACCCCTAGGCTACTTTTTCCTCTTATGCAAGGTTACTCCATACAAATACCTCTAGGACATCTTGTATTCCTTCTTACTGCTCTGCAGGGAAGTCGGGAATCTAGTTGTGACTAGTGCTGAACCAGGCATGGCGAAGATCAGATATTGCAGTGCCACTTGAGAGAAATTAAAGCTGACTTCTACTTTTAAAGCTCCAGCTTTTCTTAAGAGCTCCTAAAAGCAGCCCAGTGTTTTTTTCTTCAGACTGACCTGCAGTTTTGTTTGTTTCAGAAGTCTTCCAGTTCCAAACTGGAAGCCCCAGCTTCCCTGAGTGGTGTAAAACGAGCCGACAGGCCTGGAGACAAGATGCAGCCTCTGGCTGCACCCGAATGGGCTGCATGGCCCCACAGGTACTTCAGGCAGTATACGGCACCTAGTGCCTCTTCAGAGAAGGGCTGATCTTGAGTTCAGCTTGTGGAGAGCATGTTGAATCAATAAAACAGGTGAATTTCTAACTGCATTATGATGTAAATGGCAAAGCACAGAAGTATGCTGCTAAGTCTAGCACAGCATTATATGGGTTTTGGCAAAATGATGAATAAAACAGAACTACTTTGAAGACCTGGGAGTTATTGGAAAAATATTCTAGAAATGAAATGCAAAGCAGTGCAGGATGATTAAGGAATGGATAAGTGGGGAAAACTGAAGGAGAGCAGTCTATGCTTGTGGTGAACAAAACAGATCACAGAAGAGGGCAATAAGGTAAGACGGTAAGAAAAGGAACAGGAGTTTACCAGGTTCCGGTCAAGGGAGTGAAGTAAGTACCTCAGGGAGAAAAGGAACACTGCAGCCCATGGCTAATCAAGGTACTAGGGATGTGATCGTCCACCAACTCCACATTTTTATCTCTCCTTACTGGTAACTTTAACATCTTCCCTCCCCACCACCTCCTGGAGACATCCTGGACGCAAGCCGCAGAGGACAAACCCACATCTGCTGGCTGCCCAGCCAGAAAGACACCCACCGAACAGCATAGCCAGAAAAGCTTTCAGAAATTTTAACTCTACATTAATGACAAGCTATAGAAAAAGCTTTTAAATAGATTCTTAACCAGAAAAACAGCCTAAGAATTTGTGACATTGTTGCCCACTTCTTTCTGAGGCAGGTTGGGAAATAACCATTATTACTTGGCAAAATGTAATATTCTAGTAATCATCAGCTATTGAATAACTGGTATGGAGTGTCTGTGCAAATCAAAGTGATACCCACAAGCTGATGCCTGCAAGCAGCTGATGGTTGCAAGTGGAGGCCTGCAACAATAGGCGCACGAGTTTATTCTTCAGCTTCAGAAATTAAGTTGCAGGGGCAGCACGGGCCCCACAAAACACACACTGACTGCCTGCTTCCCTCATCAAGATGTGTGGGGGAACTGACATACAGCAGGCAATTAATGTTCCCAATTAGCAAAACAACTGAGCAAAGGAGTTTCCAAGGCCTTGTGAAGCCTGATCTGGTGGTGAGAAGGAGCCAAGAGATAGCAAAGTATCTGCTTTTAACAAGGAACTGTGAAAAACTAACAACTAGGCCTTTGAAGAAAAGACTGATAAAAAGGAAAAGATCCTTCCTAACAGGCACTGAGAACTGGGAAATTGCCAGAAGCAGCATGAAGTCAGTGAAAATCTGCAGTAACTGGGGGAAAGGTAAATGTGGTGGGGGAGATCACAACCACCAACTCACAGACCACCTACTCAAATTGTACCACTGCCTCAAAAGAACCAGGGACAGAGCACGCATAGTAATTTACACAGCAAACAATAATGTACTGACCAATCATATAGAGGAATAACAATGCATATGTATTAGAAAGAATAATTAACAACTTTGTGTATAAATAACTGGTGATACAGGATGAGGGTGTGCATGTTAGGAGGAAAGATCCCCCATGCATCTGGTGCTGCAATAAAGAATGCCTGCCTTCTAAAACTTTAAACCAAGTCTTGGAGGGTTTCCTTTTCAACCGGATTTTACAGTATCAAAGGCTTCTTCCCTTGATATTGCACTGCTGTGAAAAAGAAAGGTGAAAATAGCTATTTTACAGAAAGTACTGTGAATAATCAACAGGATTAGTTGAACATCTACATGCAATATACTAGAAATTGCTCATTGCACTTCCTTATACGGAGTCCTTTCTTATTTCTTCCTTACAAATTGAATTTCCTTAAGTTAATTTTACATGCTTTCAAGCAATTACTGCAAAAGACTGAAGGCATGAGATGATAATGATATCAAGAACACAAATGAGAACCCACTGGGGAAATCTTACAGAGGAAATCCTGGCTCCAGCAGTACTGATGTTCATTCACTAATGCTAGGATTTCACCCTGAAGAAAGCATCAGACCAAAGAATCTGTTTAATAACTTTCAGCTCTTCCATTTTCCTGTCAACTCCGACATTGTGTCACTCAAATATTGTCTCTCATTTCCACTCTCTTCTCAGCTCCTATTGTTTGTATTGCACTTTTGAAAATTAGATTACAAGGTCCTCAGAGTGGGGACTTCCTTTTCCAATCTGTGTAAGTAACATAGTTGCAAAGATGACGCAAATCACAACTGGAACTTTGCTCAGATTTCTGGACTCAGGGTTCCATTTTCAGACGTGCTGACGTCATAGTACTGCCAGGCTCTGAAACTCACCCTAACCATTCCTCAATTATAGCCTTGCTATAGTTCATGCCAGGCTATTTGGAAGTGGAGGGGGACACCTGCTTTCACGTGAGCATAGCAGTCCAATTACCCTTTGCCCAAGGAATGTAGAAATAGAGCCCAAATGAGTACAGACAATACTGGGAAAGAACCAAGTGGTCTTTTCAATACACACTTCACTTGTAATGTTTTTGGCTTCCAAAACTATGTAGAAAAGCTACCATTCAGCTGCAGAATACCAATGTATTAACACAAATTAGATCAAATTCGTTCCAGTGAACATCAAGAAACTCTGTGCACAAGGCAGATGTGGTAGCTTATACTTTGACTTTAGTAAGATTTCTTTTCATAGTATCTTACAAGATACTGTCATAGACAAGTTAAGGAAAACTGGTCTAGGCAAAATGAGACAGGTATGGGACTTATAGTGGGTCATGAACTATGAGTCAATATCTCACTGTTGCAAAAGAGGCAAATGCCACATAGAACACACAAACCACACTATAGTCAATAAAACACACAAAATAATCCTTCCAGCTATTTAGCACTAGGAAGGCCATGTAGAGAGCTACATCCAGTGCTGGGAAAAATCAGGAGGAGGGCATAAAAATACGCTTTGTGAAAGAAGACGGTATTATGCAGTCTAGCAAAAAGAAGCCTGATGGCAACATAATGACAGTCTTCAAAAATGTGAAAGGCTTCTGAAAACAGGAAATGAATAATCCATGCTATATGGCCCCGACAGACGTGAAAGCAGTTACAAGACTGCAAAAAGATATGCATGAGGGAAAGTTTTCTAATTATGAAAACAGAAAAAGTATAGGAGATATTGCCTGGGAAGTGGCATATTTAAAATAAACAAACAAAAAAACACAAACAAACAAAACTCCGAAACAAACAACTAAACCCAAATATCCATTAGGAAGAGGGTAGGCAGAAGTGATCCTGCCTTGGGGCTGTACTATGGACCACTGGACTCCCTGAGGCCCTTCCTTCCTAAATCTATGCTTCTACCCTTTTCAAACAAGATGAAATACTGTATTTGCTTCTTTTATCCTGTTCCAGAGCTGAAATTAGAAGAAACAAGCAAACTATTTCTCCTTTGTCTGTCAGCCAACTAAAATAAATTCAGTGGAGCCTGCATGGCTTAGTTTCCTCCATCATACATATGTTTTAGTACTGACATTGATGACCACAGGAGCACACATTGTCTTACCCTCTGTTTGGTTGTCTGTGCACTAGAGATAGAGCTTTTCTTCTAACAGATTGTATCAACATCAGTTTCTGTTTGTTTCTTCTATAATATCAGTGAGGAAGCTGCATTCAAGCTTAATATTTACTAGGTTACTAAATATTCCTGCCAATAATAAACTAGTAAGCTAGTACTAGTAGTTCATGATCTAGACCACAAAATGGTTACAGTGAAGTGTGGTTTACATAAATAACTTGCCATAAAAATGTTTCCCTATAAACTGTCTGAGCACAAGATAACAAATTATCATCGAATAAATCTGACTGGAAGTCAGAAATGCCCTGCAACAATATATCTGCCTAAGCATCATATTATACCCATGTATTTATCTTCTACAGGCTCAACTATAATGCATCACTTATTTCAGTAATAGCTTACTCTTAATGTCCAGAATTGATTTTTTTTTTTCCCCTGACAAGGCTTTCCTAGCTGAGCAGACTTTATGATGATCCCTTCCACCTAATAGATATTTTTAACCAAACTCATCATTTTAGTATCACAGTACCTGTATCTTGCAAGAATATATTTTAATTCCTGCAGTCAGCTCCTAACTTTAAAGGGCATAGTTTTCTTCCCGCTAAGACTGGGGGCAAAAAAATCGTACTGAGTACGTCTCTTTAGCTTTTAGCACTTCATGACTGTGCTGGCCAAGAGCCAGCAGTCACATACTCCCAGCCACCAAATCTCAGTTGTCCAAAGTTACCATGCAGCAAGTGCTGCCACCACAACCCATAGCCTTGGGCACCCTACCTTGGTTTCAAGAGCACATGGGTGTGTGGGAAGCTGAGAGTGGCCATATGAACCACTCTGATAGCTGCAGCCTGCTCCTACTCATTCTTCTTCCTGGTGTTGCTCAGATCTCTGCAGCAACAGACTGCAGACACAGAAACAACATGCTTCTTAGAGGTGTCTATGTAAGTGATCCTCTAAGAACATGTGCATCAGAAAATGAGATGCAACTAGGAAACAATGAGCCTTGTGCACCTATCTTACACACATGTTCTGCACATGTACAACAAATCCAGCATCTCTGGGAAAGCGTGGAATGACCCTTGTGGGACAAGGCTGCTGCTTATATACAACAATGCCCATCTTAGGATTGGAAAGAGACGTCTACTATAGGCTCTGTTTGAACCCATAAGATGGTGGCGTCTTCCTCAGCTGGGAAAGCAGAACATCAGTGAGGCACAAAGCAAAGGCCTGTTTAGTGTCTGCCATTAACACTGTGGACATAACAATATATCACTGTCTCAAGGAGACTGCCACCTTGGAGAGCCTTGGTTATTGTGAGCACCCCAGTCAAGATCAATATTCGAAAATTACCAAAGAACTGTTCACTAAGAGGAACATGACTGCCACTGGAAAGGCATGTCTCCTGAAAACGGCATTCCTAATATTTAAGACCTAATAAAAGGTTGTCATTTCACTCTATTTATCAAAGACCACGGACAGTGTAATAGCTATGCTGAATGTTGCTTTGAAATCCTCTTGTTGAGATTTCAAAGGTACTTCAGCGGTACTGACTTCCTTTTTTTTTTTTACAGCTTCAGAAAAAGGATAAATAACAGCCTTTCTCTTAAAGAGCAATCAGTTTACAAAAAAAAAAAAAATCACACAGGAAGTTGTGGTGAAGCTGACAATTTTTCACAGATTATGTCCTACTTTGTTACTTTCATCACAACACGCTTTCTCCTCGCTGATTGTCTACTGACTACATCATATGATGATCATGACATATATGATGGCCCAAACTGAGTGGTACTTAGCCTATCACTCATGCAGTTCTGTTACACAATACACTTCTGCATTATATATTTATTGCATTGCATATTTATTGATCCAAATAAATTAATAACAGAAACCAAAACCTAAAATTACATTGATTGTTTAAACACTTGATAAACTGGTTTTTTTCTAAAGAAACCATGTTAGGTACAGGCATCTGTAGCATATCAGGTAACATTAGACACCACGTGTTTCAAAAGACATCGTTATCCACAACCTCTTGTCCACAGCCTTCACTGTAATGGTATCAGCCTCTTCTCAATCATCAGTCTTTTTGATAGGACAGATTTGCAGCTTTTATATCCCTGAGTTGGCCAATGCTGCTTATACATTCATTCATTTACAGGAATCAACAGCATCTGCGTTTCATAAGCACAGTCAAAATACTAGTGGTACTGGCTTTTAACAAACAAAACTGACATTGTGGTTACCTGTTGATGACTACCTCAGGAAAGGAAATCATTCAAAGGTTATCACATAAAAGATGATGATGCAAACCACTGAAATATTCTGTCTGGATCAAATTTTTCTACCTTAGATAGTACAGGTGATTTGACTGCCTTATGGACTTGAGAAGGATCCCTGCACTTATAGTGCAAGATAAAGGTAATCTTGTTGATTTTTGTATCTTGCCCTTTAACAATCCTCAAACATGCTTAAAACCTACAGGCCAGCTATGCATATCTTCACCAGTGTCGAAGGAGAGCCTAGGCTCAGAATATGTGTAGCACCTCAAGAAGAGGCATCAACAGCAGCTAGGAATGCTGCTATTGAGAAGCATGACTGGAAAGACTGTCATCTTCTTAAGCAACAAAAAAATATGTTTATAACACCTAGGATGTTGAGGACATAGACCTTTGCCTACCCGAGTTTCAAATCCTCATCTATGAATACATTGCTGTGGCCACTTAGGAGCCTGTTGGTTTGAGGCAGTAGGAAGTGAAAGGTAAACCCTGACTTGTACCCTCCCAACCATTGCAGCTGGGCAATTCCTTGGAAAATATGAAACAGAAAAAGAGAAGATGAACTCTTTAGTCTTAAAACCAGAACCTTTGGCTGCACAAAGTGAGCTGGGTCCAAGCCCCACTCCAGGGACCATAGCACATGTACTGCATTCAATACTGTAGCATTCATCAAATGTTGAAGAACCAGGGCAGTCTGCACCAGAACACAGATTTCCCCCTCCCCAGACAAGTGTCCTAACTACTGAATGAGAGAAACTACATTTCCTCTCCGTGCCTCAGTGCACCTTGTGGGGTTTTTTTACTGAATCTCAATTTTATCTTTGGTTTAACAGAAGGGCAGAACAAAGGGAGGAAATGCAAGTACTGTGAACATATAAGAGTTGCACAACCACCAACCCCTGCCCTGGAGGGGCACAAGAGTCCTGGTGGGCCTTCAAGAACCAAAGCACCAAGCATCTGCTCCACCGGCACCAAGCCCACACCACCAACAGAACCCGTCGGCGTTACTTCGTGTGTCTCCGGCTGCTGCGTGCCCGCAGGAACACACCGCTGGGCCTGCGCCTGACAAACCACCCTCCGAGAGGTGCGGGGCGGAGCCTGGGGACACGCCCAATTACCAGGGCTTTCTGCAATCGAGGAGCGCCCAACCTCTCTCCCTCCCTCCTAAGCGACACCTCCCATTGCCGCTGCCGGGGAATAAACACCAGAGAGGGCACCGGTCTCCCGGAGTAAGTCACTCCTCGCACGTTTCGAAGACAGCCGCTGTCCAAGCCCGCCGACATTTTGTACCCCGCCCTGTCCCGTCCTCACCCCCGGCAGCGCGGCGGGGGACGCGCATGCGCAGCCGCCCGGGGCTTCCGGTAACGGTACGGGCGCCGGTCGCGTTGCGGGACAGATGGACGGTGGAGTGGTGGCGGCGACGGTTGGTGCGGGGCGCGCGGCCGTGACGGCGCTGCTGTCCTGCCTGGTGGCCGCGCTGCCCCTCGGCTGCGCAGGTGGGTCCCGGTGAGCGGGCAGGGCAGGGCGCGGCGGCCGGGGGACTGGTGCGGTGCCCGTTCTCAAGGGGAGAGGGCGGGGAGAAGATCGTGGCTTGTGCCACTGCTGCCCCGGCAGCCTCCCGCCAAGACGTGCGGCCGCGGGCGCCCCCGCTTCCGTCCTACGGCGGCCGCCCGGTGCCCCAGCCCGCGGCTCCGGGAGGGGAAGGTGGTGCCGGAGCCCGCAGTGTGGGCGCCGCTGCGGGGATGCGCGGGCACCCAGCGGGTGGGCCTGGATAGATGTGTCTGCGTGGGTAAGCGGGGCTCGGCTTCTGTCGAAACCCTGGGGTTTAACTCTGCGGTTCCGTGGCTGCCTTCATCTGGGCTGCTTCGGGCTTTCCTCCTGGCTCGGAAGCCTGGAGGCTGTAGGTTATGCATGGGGTAAACAGGCTTTTGAATCCTATTGATTTGCTTGAAAGGCATCTCGGTGTAGCCTGACAGAGCCTAGAATATAAATTAGGATATGAGAGAGGTTAAATTGCAGGATGAGGGTTTCATCGCATGGGGTTAGTAACATAGAATCATAGAATGGTTTGGGTTGGAAGGGACCTCAAAGATCTAGTTCTACCCCCTCCCGCCATGGCAGGGACACCTCTCACTAGACCAAGTTGCTCAAGGCCCCTGGCCTTGAACACCTCCAGGGATGGAGCATCCACAACCCCCCTGGGCAACCTGTGCCAGTGTCTCACCACATATTTCCCTGAAGTGTATTTAATAGTACCTTTTTGTATTCTATGAAGAGAAGGCAGAAAAGTAGGAGTAAAGAGAGGAAAGCATGTGATATAGAAGCAGCTAGCTAGAGGCCCATATCCAGGATTCAGACAATTCAGACAACTATTGCACAAAACCATTTTTTTCAAGGAGGAAGTGTTGTGCAGGCCAGAGAGGCTGAAAGTTACCTTCCTGCGTATTTACAGGACGTTGTGACATGCAACAAGGGAGTGTATATGATAACTAATTTGAATAATGGAAATAATATGGCCATGGGCTTGTGTGAGCGTGCTGCTTCTGAGGCCACCTGAACTCTCGAATTCTGTATAAGATTGTGTTCTAGTTTGGCATACCTACAGGAAGACTAGAGACAGGCTGTTTCCACACTTTGCATTCAGGCAGAGATTTGGCTCTGAGACCTCTTTCTTTGTTTTCTTTCAGCCATTTGGTTTGTAGGTGAATACTTTGTGCATCAGCCCCAAATGGGAAGTGTTGCGATACATGGAGACACCTTTATTAACCCACACATGTTATAGGAAATTACTAACAAGCCACATACAACTTCTAGAGTTAGAAGTAATTGCTCTGCTATAGTGACCTCTCATCCTGTGCCTTCTCAAAACTAGCAGTTCCTCTCTGCTGCTCCTGTATAAAAGTTCTGGCAGTAAGAGTTCTTTCTGGTTCTCTAGAGCACCTCTCTGCCCATGGAACCAATATCAGTTGGATCATTTTTGTTGTGTATTTGACTGTGGCTTTTTTGTTGTTGTTTTTAATACCGCACATAACAGGTCTGCCTTCCTTCCTGTGCTGAAAGGTTATCTTAGAGTTTCCACTAGTTCTACTACATACTTAATGGCTCACTGTCGCTGATGGGATGGATAAAGTGACAAGATAGTAAAACTTAGTAAAAGCAAGCAAGCAAAAAGCCAGGCCAAGCCAAAAGCCAAGTCAAGTTTTTATTGTTCCATTGTACTATCTATTTATACTTTTCTTCC
>VYZX01027435.1:39360-55776 GCA_013401335.1 Brachypteracias leptosomus | reverse complement strand
TTCCGCTCTCCCCCTCCTCGCTGGGATTGCTGCTGGCTCTGCACATCTCTGTGGCTGCTAGAACTCCATATGGCTCGGGAGAAATTCAGTGGCATCTGAGGATTGGTGTTGTATATATTTGTATATATACCTTCCCTTGTTACTTCTGTATATTTCCCTTCCTTTGATATCCCTTTTGTTACTCCCTGTTAAAAGTTGTAATCTTAATTTTCCAACTTTGTGTGAGGCCTTTCTTCCTCCCCTGGGAGGGAAGAGGGGAGGGGGAAGAGGGATGAAACTAATTCTGCTCCGTGGGGGGTTGCCCTGAGCCCTAAATGGAGACACAATGTTATAATTACAACTAAAAAAAAAAAAAAATAAATCTGTTTTTGCATTATACCACGTCCATCTTGATGATTCAGTTGATTTTTCATTATTTGTTACCCTTTTAGTCTAAAACATTTCTGGAAGGGTAGAGCACTAAGGCGTCTTTTGACTAAGCTAAATTGAGTGAGAGATAATACAGTAAGCAAATACACAATTGCTTATGTCCTCATTGAATTATGCAAATATAAAGAAACCAGAAAGTATCTTTGGATATTTAATTTCTTGTCAGCAATACAGAATGAATCCTGAACTGAATAAGGCCAGTTACCTTGCATACCATATTAAGAAGCACAGGACTCCTAACATAGTAATAATTTTGGTATTCACTGGCAGTGAGTGAGTATAAAAACTTATTGTACTGGACTAAGAATGATATGGTGGAAGAGTAAACAAGACAAATACCTAGAAGCAACTGAGTCTTTTATGTCTTTTAAGGAAAAGTTCAGTGGTACAGTAGAGAACATGAATGAAGTAACAGATTTCAGTAGAAAGCATGATGTAGTCAACCTGAGAATGAAGAAATGGGACTTTGGTTGCTGATTTATCTTTATCTTTTATATGTAGGTAAGGATGGTGCCATCACCATGCAGAGGTCATATGACAACCAGATCTTGCATGCTAAGCAATTTTGTATTTCCCTGTTTCAAAACTCGAAGTTTCAATCTAAATATTCTGTAAAGAAATTTTTGATCTAATATAGGGGTAGTCTGAAGGTCAGACACTCTTAATAAGAAAACACAAAAGGAACAGATACTAGAGGAATTTCAGTGTTGCTCTATTATTAAATGTTCTGTTTCTACTTTGTCCTTCAAGTGATGTTTCATTTTAGGTGTTTTATTTGTTGCTAACTGAAAGAGGTAAAAAAATGAGTTTGAAATATGCTTTTTTTTTCTCTTTTTATCAAAGAAAACTAAGTATCTAATCAACTTAATTTGTCAACAAAAACAAATGGTGAAATTATTATACAGCATTATTCTTTACCAATTCAAAGTCTATTCTGACATCAGGCTGTACTCTGAAGTTATTGGTAGTTATGAATTGACAATAATTAAAATGGATATACATAAGTAGTTGTCTTCTACCAGTAACCAACAAGACAAGTCAGTATATGAAACACAGGCTTAACAAAGTGATGAAAAGAGAAGAAAAATGGAGAGAAAAGAACAATAAATGTATTATGGCAATAAAGCTTTTAGTGAAATAAGTTGACATACACTGCTGTGGTCTGCTCTGGATGTTGCTTTGGTTTTGGTTTGGTTTCGGGTGGGGTGTTTTTTGTTTTGGTTTGTTTTTTTCCAAAAACTTTTACCATTCTCTTTTCCAACCAATCTCATTGTTATAGTCCTTGTGGGAAGCATAGTTTAAGTCAAGGTTACAAACTACCAAAAGGGAATGGAGGAGAGACAAAGGTGGAAGGAGATTTATGCATCAGTGAGGTCAGATTTTTTTATGGAAGCATAGGAGCATAAACATTTGCAGAGGAACAAACTGTGATGGTCTATTACTGCTACACAGAATCAATTTACCTGGTACCTGAATTTAGATTAGGATTCTTTCTTCCTCCATAGCTATGACTCCAATAGTCTTAAATTTAATTACCTAGAGAAACTTTTTTTTTGCTTTTAAAGAGTATGGGAATTTTTAAAAGGTCTATCTCATTTTTGTTGTTTTGGTTCCAGGAAGTTTCAGCTTCTGCTCTACATTGCATTAGCTCATTATCTATTAATACTCCACGTAGATTGTATTCATGCTAATATTCATTGACCAGCTTTTGATTGCCCTCCCCACATGCCATGTTTGTTTCGTTAGTAAAACTAATTTTGTTGCAGGCTTTGAAATATGCACTTTACTCTGTATAATGCACTCTTATTTCCACATCATTGGGCTGTTACAAAATGTTGTCTCTAAACCCACATATCTTCCTTTGCTTAGAACCCACTCACTCCTATCTGTGCCAAAGAGCTTTAATTTTTTTCCCTATTCAGTTCCTTGTTACGTTTCTTTATACATAAATATAAGTATATAACTGTTTGTTTTATTCATAAATATAAATATGCAATTATATATATATAGTATATGTTCCCATCTATATACCTGTACTTGTCTGTAAATCCTGAAGCATTGATGGATTAAATGGTAAAGACTTTCTGCTTGTCCATACATTCTGTTGTGTGACTCATCAAAAAGAAGAGAGAGGAAAAAGCAGCAAAGGCCTTTCACCAGAGATAAATGTAGATAGCTGTAAACTAAAACCACAAAACCCCTTCAGCCTCCTAGGGCTATTATTAGTAACCAAAGCACATATAGCCAGTAATTACAACCATATGGTTCTCTCTGCACCATGCCAGGCAAACTGTGAATTGCAGCAGGATATGAAGTCCAAACAAGTACAAGACAGCTGTAATCCAGTACTGTGAGTCTGGTTTTAAGGCTTTGTTCTTTCATATGCGTCTCATTGCTTTGGTTGCTCAGTAGAAAAGGAAAAACAGCACAAATTAGTCCCTTGATTCCTGCTGACAGAGCACTATTGCCTTCTTGCTCACAATTCTTCTGTTCCCTCTGTAACATTTTTCATTGTGTAACTTCAAAATGCCCCAAAATAGTCCCATAGTGTCTTAGGAAGAAATTCTACAGTATTTTCGTCAATTTTATTTTACAGATATATGTACAAGTATGACCAAGAAGACTAATATTTTAGCAAGTCAGATCCCAAGACTTTCTTCCCTCAGAATAGGCCCTGGGCCAGACTCTAACTGGCACTGCTACCGGAAAAGGATGGTAATAGTGTTCTCTTCCTACACAGTTCCTCCCACGAGGATCAGAAAAAATTGCAGATCCTGTATTAGGCAATATCTGGAGCATGAGCTCAGTTGTAGATTTTAAATTGATGACATACAACAACTTGAGGACTTGGACTGGATTCTTTCTTAGCTTCTCCATTGACTTATAGTGTGGCCTTGGTTAATACTAAGATACTCATATCTTAATATTCATCATCTTTCCTGCTCTTTATGAAGGTATTTTGAAAAGGAAACAAATCCAAGGCATTATCTGTCCACTTTCTACTTTGCCCATTTATGTCTTGCTATGCGTATAGTTACAATGTTCACTCCAACAAAGACAGCCTTTAGAAAACACCATGATGCCCTTAGCAGTGATATAGTCCCCACCTCGTGACCCCTTGTATTCACCCTTGCAGTTCTCCAGTTGGGATTCTCATCTATTTATCCAATAGCATATTTCACTGCATGGGGGGATGTAATCCTAAAGTGATTTTGTGAAAAAAACACGAGTGTGTTGTAAACATGGAGAAATACTGTTCCTTGTAAGTGCAGGTAGGAGAGGAAAATTACCTGTGGGTACAAAGAATTCTAGTACTACTTGTGAGTTCACGCAGGAGCAAGTATTATCATACTGGCAGAGTTACCAGTCTTTAGGAAAAGAGACTAAGAAAAAATACTGCAAATAAACTAGTACCAAATCTAAAAAGCTGCATCTTTTATTTCTAGTTTGTTTGTTTGTTTGTTTTTGTTGGTTTGTTGTGGGGTTTTTTTGGGGGATGGTATTTTTAAGGTTTGGGGGAGTGTTAATTTTTTTTAAAAATCTTTGTTTAGTGCAAATGTACTTTACAAAGTAAAGACAATTGATCCAGTTGAATATTCTGTTTTTCTTTCATGCAATTAAAGGAGTCTGTTTACTTCTCTGCTCAGGGCAAAATGAAGGATAGAATCACGTAACTGTTATTCTATCTCCATCACAAAAATAGCTGGCACAGAAATAATGATGCAAAATATACAGATGGAAGATGTAATGACTAATTCACTTAGAATTCTCTGTCACTGGAAATTAGAATGCCTAATGGTCACAAATAATTTATTTAAGGGAAAGAAAACAGAGAGCAAACTTATGTTCAGCTTGGTGCAGATCCTAGCGAGGTATCCGGGGAAGGGTATGACTTAATGACAGATAAAGCTGCTCACAATCCCAGTAGGAAACAAGAGAAAATTCTTTGACTATTGTGAGTGTACTCTTTCTGGCAGAAGATAGAGTGATAACAAAATCAGAAATTCACTTATTCAGGTGTGCAGAACAAGATTGTTTTGTGCAACACAAGGAAAAAAAAACAAACAAGCAACACAGCAAAGAAACCTCCCAAAAAATGAAAAGAAGAAATCACACAAACTAGCAAACAGTGAGGAAGTTTCCAATACTTTTTATTTCAGTACCCTTCCTGTCTTCTTTCAATTTTCTATTTTCCCTTATCTTTTTATTGTTAAAACTTGAAGCCAGACACAGAACTTTTATCCTTATCTTCAGTGCTACCTCCAGAAGAGAGCTGACTGCAGACTTCTAGGACATGTGTCTAGGACAATAAAAAGACAAACTGGATGAGGAGTGTGAGGAGCTTCCTGTGACTCTGAGGAAAGTTTTTGTCACCCTTTTCTTTAAAAAGACTCCAAATATATTTCCAGACATTTAGGTTTGACCCTTCTGGAACAGAATTTTCAGAATTTGAAGGAGAAATAAATTTTCCGAAGTGACTGTTCTGAGAAAAAGATTGTGATAAGACAGCAGCAGATTTGTTTTCTTTTTATAATATGTTGGAAACACATAACTTCTGCAGCAGATAAAGATCAGCACCTGTGTCTCTCTTCCCTTTCTCCAACATAGGTATCTATTCAACTGATGTACTATTCCTAATATTTTTATGTATCTGGAGTTTAACTCTTTCATATACATTATCCTTCTCCCTAGCCATGTGGGATACAGATTTTTAGTTGTAAAGTCACTTCACTCCACTCACAGAAGATAGAATTCACTCATTTATAATAACAATAAAGAAAGCTTTAGAAATCTGAACTGCCTTAAGACACTATTTCCTGAATATTGCCCTAAGTCTATCCATACAGGTGATTAACTCTTTTAAAAATATTTATTAAAGTATTGCCCTTTTTTGATATGACTATAATATAGTTACTGCACTTTTAACCACCACAATTTGCAGTGCAAGATAGGAAAGGATCTTGCCTTAATAGTATCTTTTAAGTTCTTGATTTGGTCTTGCATAATCTGATTTTTATACACAGTGCACAAATTGTAGCCACTTCATCAATGTCCCATTATTTTTCTCTTAACAATTCACTGGCGCTGATTAACTTCTGAAGACCAGTAAACAAAAATCAGGCCTTGAAAGTGATTAAAGCTTAGCTATAAAATATGTCCATGCACACATTAACTAAGTACTGTTATTATAAAGCCAAACACTACTTCAAAAAGGGATGTTCAGGCAGAAAAGAGTATGCAAGAATAGTAGAAACCATCTAATACAATAGTGTTCCTTAGAGATTTTAATTAACACCAAATACATATGAATATGACCTGTAAAGAAGAAAGAAACTTCTTTGGGGTGACATGGAAAGGTAACTATAATAATTAACTAACTTGCAATGAATTTGGTGAAACTTCGCAGTCACGGAGTATGAATTTCACATGTTTTTGAAACTGTGTGCCACTGAAGTAAATATATTACCCTAAATATCTATAGGGACACTTATTCTTGTAAAATACAACCATAAAAAGATAGGACTTGTAAGGCTGTGTGCAACTCTTGATTCCCATTCTGAATTAAATATTTCAAAGTGCAGTACCATCAATCTCAGTAGTAACAGTAGTACTTAACTGTTATGATTACATCAATGAAAAGATTTGTTTAAAAAAATCTATGAAATATGTTCTTTACTATTTCACATCTGTATTTCAATACTGAACCAAAACTTTGTAAGATATAATGATTGTGAACGCTGTATCCAAAGGTCTATGAAAACATCTCATTTAACTTAATACTGTCACGAACAAACTGCAGTTGCAGGATTCATAGGCTGGCAATGCTGCAGGCAATGAAACATGCAACAGTTAAGACCCTGAAGAATGTGAACATACAAAGAGAAAAGAATACTGAGGACATCTAAGGGAAAATACTTCTGAGTTCCAATGACAGTATTCTACACAAATCTGCTGACAGAGATCAAAGTGGAAAAACAGAGTCTACCTTAAAAAACATAGAGCTGTAGCAGCTTTTGTCTGTTGAAATTACCACAGAAAACTTGGTCTTTAGAAGCCCTTGCATAAATTGTACATAAAGGTATATATACAAGAGTTTAGAAAATTATGGACTAATCTAGCTGAAAGCCAAGCCTCTTGATTATCTGTTCTCAGTGATCTATACTGTCATGGAATACAAAATAAATGAAGAATATATAACAAAAGTTTTGTTTAAATGAAAGTCGAGTGTTCTTACAATAATAAGAACTTGCCCCTGCTGCCCTTTCTCATTCCAAGAATTCTATATTTTGTTTTCAGGTTTGCTTGATTAGGTAGTGTTGACATTGAAAATCAGGATGTTAGTTTCTGAATTGTTAGGCTTGTTATTTTTTAAAAAATTGCTCTGTGATAATGTTAGACAGGAGATACTTTCTAGTGATGTACATGTAAAAATATAGAATCTGGTCTAAAGAAAAAAAAACAAAACACTTACATAACTATTACATTTGAGACTTACATTCTAATCTCATTATTTTCATTAGTTTTTAAAAAAAAAACAAAATATGATTATTTTAAAAAGATTTGAAGAACAGATAAAAATAGTGTCTGAATTTAACAATGTATCACAAATTTCAGGTTATTTTACATGATTTATAATCCTTTGATGAATCTTATCATTCAGACAGATATTCAACTGGAGTGTGGTTTCTTTTAAATATGTATATATCAGTCAGCATCAAGGACCAAAAGAAACAATCACTTTAAAAACAGATTGGGAGATAACACTGCAATAAGAAGCCTTTGAAGTGTGTGATTAGCTTTTCTGTGAAAAAAATCAATTGGAAAAGTCACTTTTAGCAGGTATCATCCACCCACGTACTTCATTTTTTTTTCCACTATTTTTTGATTTGGAGAGTTTTAATGCATTCTAATAAGTGCTTATATAAAATAATGATTAAATTAATTTCACTTCATGATGGAACACCAAAGTCACTATGCATTAATCCTAAACTTCATACACAAAAGTAAGTTTCAAATTACATGTATGGGTATTTTGTTGAGAATTTTTAGGATTATAAGATCACACGAAGCATTCAAAGTACTTAGCAACTCAGCTGCTCAGGCACAATACACCTACTCACTTATTCTACAGAAGGGATTTTTTTTTTTATTCCTCCCTCCTATTCCACCCTCTCTAATTTGTTCTAAGAAGTAATTAGTTCCAACTAGTCATCATGAGACTTGTTACTATAATTTAAGTCAAAGACAAAAAAACTCCAAAAGCATAAGGATTGTACAGAAATGAATTATTGAATATTTTGTACCAGTTCCAGTGTAATAGATATGAATATTCTAGGCTGAAATACAGCAATTCGGATTCAGCTTGCTTGTAAAGGTGCATAACTTGAACATCAGTCAGGCTATTACTTTTTTCCATAGGGAAATGCAAACAGTCTCTTCCCTGAGACTGTCCTACAGGCTCTGCCTTTCAGCTAATCTTCTTCAAGACCTCCACAGTCTATCAGGCTTCTTAGAGAAGTGGTTTGTAATATTTAAATTCTGTACCCCTATATTCCTCCAGAGTAGTCTGCAACTATTGTCTTTCTGTTTTATCAGTAGGCATTAATAAGCTTAACTTTCCTCAATAATGTCTGGGCAATCAGGAATTACCTTATACCATAAATTCCTGAAAGTCCTCATGCCTTGGAAATATCTTGCAGTTATTATGGAAAGGAATAAAGGTTTCTCAAATCCTCCAATGGCTCTGTGTTACAATTTCTACCTTTGGAGATTGAAACTGCAACTATGTTGCCTCGATCTTGCTTCAGGGTTTATCATCAAAGACTCTGTAAAAGCAACTTAATGTTCCAAGACAAATATCCTTTCCATAACAGACTTGATTTGTGTACCCACAAATCTCCCTGTTGTTGGAAAACTGCATACATTTCTCAGGAAAAGACAGTAAAATCACTCTGCATGTTACATCTGCAAATAGTGATCCATCTCACTAGCACAATTGCACAGTAATGTTCAGTCTGCACCCTAATGAGTCCCAGATCAATGTCTGTGACATCCCTGTTTCAATATTGGTGACTCTGACCCTTGGGCTGCTGCTTATTTACACTGCCTTAAGTGATACCACTGTCATAGGTCTGGCAACAATCAATATTTCATTAAGAAAGCCTTCAGCTTTTTCTGACTGGTCAGGAAACCCAATAGTTTGTGTAGTGAAAATACATTTTTTTAAATGATCTTTATGATTTGGTACCTTAATTTTTGATCTACTCAACATAAAGTAACTATATCTTCAACTGACAATGACTTAATGCCTAATCTTCAAGTGTCAAGAGCATTGCAAATTTTACATGATATTGAGGAGAGGCACAGTTAACTAAGGCATCTCAAGATGTAAGAATAAGATGAAACAGAAATTGAAAAAAAAAAAAGCTAAAAAAATCTGTGCAGAAAAATGTCAAGTAAATTGACAAGCATTTAAATGTATATCTGCACATCTGTTCAGATATCAACACATAAAGCTGAAAGATAAAGATGCAAATCTCAGTAAGCTTTCACTCAGCATACTCCTGTTTCATCACTTGCCTGATTTTCATTCACTATAAGAGTTGTATTTTTTGTGGTTATTTGATTATTTATCTGTGTTTAGTCTTGTAATATTGAAGTCAATGAAGCCGCTACTACTCTTTTTGTTTTTAAAATCCCCTTAAAAAGCTATTATCTACATTACTTTCTTTATGAGTTCCACATCGAAAACTACTTCTTCCTCAACAGTAGCACCCAAAAACATTCTCAGTTTTAGGATTTCTAAACATTGAAATTTTGAAAAAATGTGCCAATGCCATAATAACTCAAACATATAGCAGTTAATTATTCATTATATATGTCATCCAGTAAGTCTAACCTTTTACAGATTACAGAATAATTTTATTATTGTGAAAAAATTTTGAATGAGAACTTAAACTAATACAACAGTTTTTTCTTGTCTAAGGTATAATTAGAAATCACTGCAATTATTCAGTACCTATGCTCTAAGCTTGAAACTATGTAAGTTAATTACAAGTAATCAAACAAGAAGAAGGTGACAAATCTTTGAAGTACGAAAACCATAAAAGATATTGTGTGTGTGTCTGTGGGATGAATTTTACACAATAAAAATAAATATTCAGGTTTTTTTAAAGGTACTACTAAAACGAATGCATGACTGAAGTAAAAAATTTTTTAAATTAAGACAATATTTACAGAAGCTTTTCTGTTTGAGTGGGTTTTTTATTTTTTTAGTTCATTACTGAGAAAAAGTATTTAGCCATCTTTATTCCATTTCTGGGTATAAAATAGTTTGTATTTTTGTTCAAAATTGTATACTCAAACAACTACATTTCAAAATGTAGTTGAAAGGCATTTGTGTCTGCCAGGATGGAATCTTTGAATAATAGGCTAAAAATTTATGCCTCCCATTCCTCATTTACTTAAGCTACTAAAATTGAAATGCTTTCTTCGGGGAAGAAACAAAAAACAAAAAACACAAAATAAACAAAAAAAACAAAACCACCAAAAAACCCCTTAAAGAAATCAACCACTCTTTCTCAATCTTCAATTTGAAAATTCAGTGACAAGGTGAGGGGTGTTGCATCTTTTTTAAAATTAAAGAAGTAGTTCTACCTTTGTCAGCTATTACTAGATAATCATAAGAACTGATCTGTTAAACATGGAACAGAAGTGAGAAAAGGGGCTGTAAGGACTGAATACTCCTAAGGGAAATTTTCTGAAAAATATAAGGAACCCAAAACAACAGAAGGATTGATTTTACACACTAGTAGTGGTAAACAGGGTGCAGAAAGGAATGATGAAACAAGGCTGCCTAGAGAAGTTGTGGAGTCTCCTCTGGAGACTTTCAAGACCTGTCGGACATGTTCCTGTGCAGCCTGCCCTGGATGAACCTATTTTGGCAGAAGGGTTGGACTAGATGATCTCCAGAGGACCCTTCCAAACCTTATAATTCTGTGATTCTGTGAATCTTTGAGTAAGAGGTAGTATAGAAGTATAAACAGAAGGAAAGCATGTATCATATGTTGAGAAAGAGATGCATAATTGCACACAGAACAAAAGTGTTACTTTGAAAATATGGATAAGAAGTAAGGCGATCATGGAAGGAAGCAAAGTTCTACATCCGTTATTCTTAATGAAAAATGTAATAAACTCTTCTCTGAGAAATTAATAAGAAAAACAATGAAGTTCCACATCTAGTAGGTTTAATTGATACTTTACAATTATTGAAAGCGTAGGCCATGTGAAGATAAGTAATTTAGAACAACAGCAATGTACATCCAAGAGTTCTGATTTTATCCTGCTGGAGTAAACAAGCTTACAATGAGAAATCCAAATGAAGATGCTTTAATAAAGACAGACATTCTTTGTGTATTTGTTTTGTGGAAGACAAGTCAGTTAGAATAGAGCATATTCTTTGGAGAGCAAGGAATCATTCAGCAATGTAGCCTCAATGTTTTGTTTTTCTTTTTTTTTTTTTTTTTCTTTCCAACAAGGAGTAACACTTGAAGGCCTGAGGTCTAAATAATGAAAACAATTTTCCTTACCAACCAATAACTGAATGAGACAATAATTGAAGTAAAATGGATAGCTCTAATTCCTTATGTAATTCCTTTCAAGAGCTTATCTTGAAAGATCAGCCCTGATATCCTGTAATAAGATTTGCACATGACTCTTTAACACTTTCACATACGGCTTCAACGAAGATAAACAAAGAAATACTGTCCTGGTTTGAGTTAGAACCAAACTAATTCTGTTCAGTGATTTTACTTTTCATCTGAGTCTCTGCTAACTAACTGCACTTTCTGAAGCTAACAACAACATGTTTTCACAACAGTGTCTGCTTCTAGAAGTGATAATGCATGATGTTTAGAGTTACTACCAAGGATTGGTGTATGCAGACCAAGGTCACTGCTAGATCTTGTGTACCACATCAAGGGGTGCAGAAAGTGAAAGGCTGCACCTGTGGGGAGGAGCAGTCAGGACAGGTGACCCAGAACTGACTGATGTATTCCATTCCACATACATCATATTCAGTATAAAACTGAGGGATCACAAAGGTCTTGATTCTCTTCCTTTAGGTCCTTTATGCCCGTATCGTCTTTCCTTTGGGATACTTAGGCCTTTCTTTTGCCTTTGTAGGGCCCTTATTTCTTCCATTCAACCTTCGCTTCTCAGCTCTGCTTTGATCCCAATTCATGTGTTCTTGAGCCCAGCGCCTGAACTTGATTCCCATCAGCTGCTGAGACCAGTCTGGGACTTTCACAGCCTCAGTGGTGATGGTGACATAATAGCCACCAGGGGGAGATTGGTTTCGATACTCATTTTGTATATATTTGTATATATTTCCTTTTATTATCATTATCTCATTAAAGCTCTTTTAGTTTTCTTTTCTAATCCAGAAGCCTCTCTTTCTCTCTCATTCCCTTCCTCTTCCATTTGGGAGGGGAGGGGGCCATAAGACTCTCTCCCTTATCCTCTTTCTCTTCCTCTGTTTTGGGGGAGGGGAAAGAGGGGTTAACAGAGAGTGTCTGTTGTAGGTCTGAACCTAAACCTTGACAAATACATAAGCCATTGAAGACAGGAAGTTAAATATTATATTAATGTCTAACACTAAGTCAACTTGTCTCTTGACACCCTGCCCTTAACCAGTTTCAGCAGCATAGACTGTGAATACTCTTCCTCCTGAAACCCCATGCCCTGACACTGTCAACAGAGATAATATGCTGCCTACATTGTCCATGTAATGTACAAATGATTGTCTCAAATCACATTGCTGTTGGTGGAGTCAAGAGATTGCACAACTTCTACCTGCATTCAAAAAGTTTTTGCATGAATGACAGTTGCTACCAGATGACCCAGAACATTAAATGTCCCTCGCAGTCTGTCAGAGCCATTTATAATCCCATGTTTGCTATCAGTGATCACTGTATGGGCTGGTCATTGCTCATCTTTCTTATTCCCTCAATAAGAGTTCATTTTTTCATGTGTTTTCAACCTCTCTTACTGTTCAGACCCCATGTTAAATATTAGATCTTTCTTGACAAATAATCCTTTGAAAGAAAACCTAAGCTTAGTGTGCTGGTTGATGCACTGGACTGGATCTCATTACAATCTCTTATATAAGACTGTTAGATTTGAAATTCCTAGACCGATCTGAAAATAGTTTCCTATAATAATCTGAAAGATACTTGATCAGAGAGGATACAGTTTTGGCTAGGACTGTTTACTTGAGTCTTCCCCATCTCTTTTTTCCTGAATGGCCTCTTACATTCCTCTCAACATGAAGAATCCACTCTAAGGTTGACTTTCACACAATGAATGAAATAAGGTGGTTATTAATTTCTTTTCTTTCTTCAACTCAGAGAACAGGAATCAAAGGACTAAGCAACCACAAGCTGATCCTAGGTGAGCAACCAGATTTACAAAAGCAGTTTGGCTTGATGATGAGCTATGGTGTTACTACAGTTTTTTTGGCTACACTAAAAAGGAAATGGATATGATTTGCTGCATCTTAACTACTGTTTTTCTTTAAAATAACAGAGATAATGTAAAAATTTGGAAGAATGATTTGACTTTTTGGGAGAAGACCATACTATTTTCGATTATTTGTTATTGTTTCATTATCTGTTTCTTATTTACCAGTCAAGCACTGCAATGCAATTTTCAAGTTATTTATATGGAATATAACTATGAGTGGAATCAAATAACAATAGTATGTTTAGGAATAGAACATTTACTTCAGACATGGTTGGAAATACCTTGGTTTAATACTTTTAAAAAATAGCCATTTTAAGCATATTTTTTCAGTAAATTGAGCTCTGCTTATTGAAAACATGTCTCCTCCTGTTTTTATTCCAGAAACATTCTGGTGAAGCAAATTCTTGATTGATCAGTGGAGTGTGGTAATTTGACTTGTGACCATAAATTGTGTGTTTTGTGATCATTAGAAGACTTAAATAAGTCAGCCTTAAATTCAAAATAGTAATATTCAAGAAAAAATATAAATAGCAGACATCTGATACACTTAGAATTTGAAATTTCCCTTCAGAATTCTCTACAGCCATATCATATCTTTCCTATCACAGATGATGACACAATGCTTAGCACTGGCAGGAAAACCATTTAAGCATGTACTTAACTGTTAGCATATAGCCACGTATTCCTGACATTAAAGGGATTTATGTCTGCTCAAAGTGCTTGGCTGAACTAGGGTCCAATGAAATAACATAAAACAAGTCTAAAATATGTTTATTACACAAATAGCTTCAATATAGGAGCAAGCATCTGGTAATCAAAGATTTGGCCCTTTTCTATTTCATGTGATTTGTAACTTTGTCACTAGTCAGTATGGCCTCTCAGAATCAAAAAGTGATTCAAGGGGGATGGCAGCTCAGCAGAACAGCCGTCTGCTATATCAGCTTAACTTATTTTTCCTTACACATTGCTCAGAAAGGGGTTCTTGCTTCACAGATTGAAAATGAACTGCTAATACTATGAGTAGGATTTTTAAATGATCTTGTAAAAGTTTCTGGAGTGCAGGCAGATCGACCATCAATTTTTGAACATGTCTATACTGTCTTTGATGCATGAATGCTTTTGTAAATAAATTATGAACTAAATAAATTATAAGATTACTTATTACATAAAGCCAGTGTCTATTCTTCTCCCTCTCCATGACCTACTTTTCCCATTTAATTTATAACCATATTCTACCATAGTTCCTTTCTGTCTTCTGTTCATTTACATTCTATTTGCATGGCAATTTTTTCTCACAGAGACTATTTATTGTAAGATATATCTCATTTTTCTGTTGAAATGTACATTTAATATCTGATTTTGTATGATGCCACCAAAGCATATTGAAAAATCATGGCTACTTTAGTAGGATAATTCTAAAGACTTTAAAAAGAAAAATAAAGCAGTAATGTAATATATTGTAAGGCTTATCAATATTGGAAGTTGACAATACATACCAATATATCTTGTGAAAGTAGTGTAAAGCCACTCAATATATATTTAATTGCTCATTATTTAACTCTGAAAAAAATATTTGCAGATTTTAACCAGGAATTCCAAATGTACTGCAAGTTAGAATAAAACTATACCAAGATATTGAGCATTGTACAGCCCCAGAATAAGCAAATATAGTAAAATACAGAACAAACATAACCAGCACCTATATACTGGAGACTTACCTCCTCTGGGCTTATTTGTCCTTTATATCAAAGTAACAGAAAACTATACCTTTGTAGTACAAACTACAGTAGTATAAAGAATGAGTTATATCATGATAATAAAAATTGACCAAGTAAGTTATTTGAGTATAATATAGTCCCTCCAAAATCAAGAGATAGTTACATTCCACAGGTTACAAATATGCAATATCTGGCAACTCATCCCTCCCGAATCTGTTTATGTAGCAATAAACAGGATGAATTAAGGGCCATTGTGCTGTTGGAAAGCCATGACATAGGCCAAGCTGCATGCATTCATGTAGAGGCACTTCAGCTGGGCTGGCCATGTCACCCTCTTGTGCCAATCCCCTTTGATTCCCTTTGGGGTGTCCTGGAGCATCATCCCTGGCTTGCCACAGGACATCAAGTAGAGAGCCCATACTAGCGCTCCATCCCTCTGCCCCTGGTGTGCTGCCCCACTGTCTGTCACAGGCAAGCATGAAATTATTAACCCCTTCCCCCTTCAAATCTTGTTTAAAGCCCTACCAATGAGCCCTGCCAACTCCTGTCCCAGAATACTTTTCCCCCTCTGGGACAAGTGCATCCCATTAGCTGCTCGTAGTTCTGGTGCCTTGTATACCTAGCCATGATCAAAAAATCCAAAGCCTTGTCGACATCACCAGTCCCAGCACCATGAATTGACCTGTTGGCTCTTCCTATATATGCCCTCATCCATCGCTGATGTCAGAGGCATGGAGGAGAACACCACTTGAGCTCCTGGTCCCTTATATATATATATATATATATATAAAAATATATAATATGTATTTTATATATATATATATATATGAACAATTTAGCAAACTCGTGCACACATGCAGAACTGTCTAGTAATAGATCAGAAAGAATAGATTCAAAATTACATTCCAAGTGAAAATAATCTCTAGATAGGTTCATGCTTAGTCCTCTAAATCCTCTAGCAGCATTGCTGGATGAATTATACAGCTTTTGTTTCAAGGCATGTTATGCTTAGTACTATTTGGAAAAATCTGAAAAAATATGCAAATCTGAATAATTAGATTATAAGGAATGGAAGAAAGGACAGCTGGAATGGGAAGCATATAAGGAAGCTGCCCGAGTAGCAAGAGACCTGGTTAGAAGNCTGGGCTGGCCATGTCACCCTCTTGTGCCAATCCCCTTTGATTCCCTTTGGGGTGTCCTGGAGCATCATCCCTGGCTTGCCACAGGACATCAAGTAGAGAGCCCATNAGCTAAACTCAGTTAGAATCAAATCTAGCCAGGGAGATCAAGGGGAATAGCAAAAATTTCCACAGGTATATTAATGGTAAAAAGAAGACTTAGGGAAGGTGAGGGTCCCCTCAGAAAGGAAACAGGAGAGCTGGTGACAAGTGATATGGAGAAGGCCAAGCTTCTCAATGACTTCTTTACCTCAGTCTTCACTGGCAAGGGCTCCAGCCACACTCCCAGAGTCACAGGAGATAATGGCAGGGGCTGGAAGAAAGAACTCCCCATTTTAAGTGAAGATCAGGTTCGTGGCCATCTGCTGAACCTGAAAGTGCACAAGTCCATGGGACCCCATGGGATACACCCATGGGTACTGAGGGAACTGTCAGATGAGGTTGCTAAACTGCTCTCTCTATTATATTCCAAAAGTCATGGCAGTCTGGTGAAGTCCCCACTGACTGGAAAAGAGGAAACATAACCCCCATTTTCAAGAAGGGAAAGAGGGAGGAGCTGGGGAACTATA
>VYZX01027435.1:27550-38763 GCA_013401335.1 Brachypteracias leptosomus | reverse complement strand
GTGGACGAGAAGCTCAACATGAGCCATCAGTGTACACTTGCAGCCCAGGAAGCCAATTGTATCCTGGACTGCATCAGGAGAAGCATGGGCAGCAGGCTGAGGGAGGTGATTCTCCCCCTCTACTTCACCTTTGTGAACCTCACCTGGAGTACTGCATTCAACTCTGGAGCCCCTATTACACGAAAGATACGGATGTGCTGGAATGTGTCCAAAGAAGGGCCAAGAGGATGATCAGAGGTCTGGAGCACCTCTTCTACGAAATCAGACTGAGAGAGATGAGGTTATTCAGTCTGGAGAAGAGAAGTCTCTGAGGGGACCTTATTGTGGCCTTCCAGTATCTTAAGGGGGCCTACAAGAAAGCTGGTGAAGGGCTTTTTAGGATGTTGGGTAATGGTAGGACTAGAGAGAATGGGTCAAAACTAGAGGTGGGTAGATTCAGATTAGACATTAGGAAGAAGTTCTTCACCATGAGGGTGGTGAGACACTGGCACAGGTTGCCCAGAGAGGTGGTGGAAGCCCCATCCCTGGAAATTTTTAAGGCCAGGCTGAATGGGACTCTGAGAAACCTGATCTAGTGGGAGGGTTGGAACTAGATGACCTTTAAGGTCCCTTCCAATCCTGACAATTCTATGATTCTACGAATCTATGATTCTATATATTCACACATATATCCTATTGAAATTAACAAGAAATCTTCCTTTTTCAGTCAGGGAATAAGGAAAGGAGTACAATCTGATTTCTTTTAAAAATAGTCTTCCAACTTCTTATAATGGTTTTCATCTTCCATGGATAGTTTAATAAATAAAATTAACATAATTATTTTCATGGATTAATTAAATCATTTAAAATTACTTTAACTTCTCTAAAAAACAAAAGTCATAAGGAGTGATGAATGTCTTGCCACATCCCATGATAAAGAGAAAACTGCTTAACTACTAAAGGGGTACTGTGACTGAAGAACTGATCTTCCATTTTAGTACTATGCTCCCTACACTGCTTATTCTGCTGATCATTGTAAAGACATAAACAAACATCTAACTTATTTCTTGAATTTTAAACACTGTTTTAAGATAAACCATACTGTCATACCTGGTTTGCTTCAAGTTGGTTCAGTGTTTTTGAGATCCTCTTTGTATCTACACAAAAATTCCCTGTTTGTAATTTCTTCATTAGTGATATTCACAAATATTTGTGTAGTAGAAACATGAGCAAGACATAACCCATGATTTTTATGAGAGCTGTGAAAACCGTCTACTAAATATGAGTCACCCACTGACAATGAAGTGATAGAAACTAACAGAAAGAACCCAGGGATTTCAGGACCATAACTATTCTATTGCTTTCAGTCCCTAGTTCTTACTACAATATCTTTTTTACTTTAGATATCTCATACTTTCATTTACTGGAATGCTTATTTTTCCTACCGCTGAATCTACTGATCACACTAATTGCAAATACTTGCATAAGCACTCAGGTTTGTTTTTTAACTCCAAAAGTAAAATACAACAGTATGAAAGGCAGCCACAGGCTTCTATATATAGGAAAGATATATGTCTATATCTTACTGCAAATGGGGAAGTACTTTTTTTTTCATTTTGCATCTTTGTAATAGTCTTCACCAGTGTATATGCAGGAGGAAAAGGATGCAGAATTACAGTAATAACTACTTGAAGGATGTCACATGGAATCATTGTCATAGCAGGGAATCCAGAACACACCTTCTGCATTCTGGACCTTTCTTTGGTAGCCTACCATGCATGTGAGTAAATTACTCATAAACTTAGCTTTTTTTTTGCCTACTCCTTTCCTATTCTAATATATAACAATTTGTTTGCTTTTATCACTGTCTCCCCTTTGCTTCTGCATCCTGTCTTCATTACTCTTTTTCAACATTAATGACTAACACTGGAAATTTCATATCCACTCAAATGAATTGCCAATATTGATCTATATTGAAAAGTTCCTACATAATGTCACCTCAGTGACCACTGTATTCCCACGATAATAACCAGCTACATTTCCTCAGGAAACATTTTTGTATTTAGTGAGAGATAGAAGCTCTAAATACAATACTTTACAGATTGTGATACTCTTCTGTGATGCATTTACAGAACATGTATCTGGTTGAAAAACTTTCAAGCTGTATTCCAAGGTCTGCAATTTTACAGTATACATCTGGTACAATCTATAAAGTTTCTCAGTTTCCATAGACAGCCTCAAAACTGCTATTTTAATAACCTGGAAATCTGAAGGCTTTCTAGTAACCTTTCTAATACTCTAAACTTGCTTAATGTTTGTTTTTCCATGTTATATTGGGGCATTAAGAAAACACCAGTGAAAAGTTTATCCTTCATGTTACTGTAGACCTATTAGTGGCAAGTATGTTTGATGACAAGTACTAAGAGGTTCTAAGAATGAATACAGTTGATACTGGGTGAAGAATTAAGTGACGAGAAGTAAAGGAAAGGACAAAAGAAGGAAATGAGAGACCCACAGTATAAAACCACTGCCCTAGATATTCCCTGGGTTCCAAATGCTCAACAATAATTAATTTTAAAAGACAAGCTGACGTAAAAAAGATTACCACTTTACTGAGTGGTAGATAACTCAAAGCAATGACAGCTTTTCATTTATTCACAGATGTAGCTCCTGTATAATAGTCCTGCTGAAGGAAGAGTCCATTTGACTTTTACTTAATGAATAGATACTGTAAGACAGGGTGAGCTGACTTAAAAGGCTGAAAGTTGCAAGATAGTCAAGAAAATAGGACATCACCACAATAATCTTCAAAGCCTTTCCCTAAAGAGCTAGCATATCTCCAGAAGAGTTTTATCCATTGCCAATAGTGCTACATAATAAGTTCTCACTGTCAAAAATTCTGAGTTCTTCTCAAGTAGTTTATTTTGGTTTAAATCATTGCAGCATAGCAACCTTTAGTCCAGACTGGTGAACTGGCATAATGATTCCAGCCTTATGGTCCCATAGGGTTAGTAAGATTCACATTTACTGACTGGAGATGACCAAACTATTCACAGTAGTTTCTTCAGAAAGTTTAATTTCCTTTTCATACTTCAGGAGACTAAGATATTTGTAATTTCCTTTTAAGTACTTGCTACATGAAAGTACCTTCTGATTATCTTCCTTTCAGGATGTCTAATTGTGGAAACAACAGCATGTTTAACCAATTCCTGCCAATAAATCATGTATGATTGAGTTACACGCTATAAGTAACCAAATTTAAGGCTACAGGAAGATAAATGCTTAGTCTGTAAAAATATGGAAGTAACCATTTTTAAAGTCATCGTCATCCTTCCAGTTTGCTTTGCCTGACTCAATGTATACCACACTAGAACCAGAATGTAGATTGAAATACTTAATTATATGTATACATTTTGCATAATGAGTCTACAATATCCCCTTTAAACAAAGCATATTATAAAATTTGCACAACTCTTTTGCCAGCATGGAAATTAAGCAGAAATGATTGATTATAGATACTGTTTAGCAGTCACATTTTGCTCTAATTCTTTAAATCAGCAGTTTTGGGGGAATTCTGCTATTTGACTGACCTTTCTGATTTGAATGGTTTTCAGAGTTAACTTCTCCATTTTAAATTGATTGAAATTATCTTTACTTCTGTCCTGGTTTGGCTAGGACATGGTTAATTTTCACCAGAAGTTGAGAGGGAGCCATAGCCTGGATAGACAACTGAACTAGCCAATAGGTTATTCAATACCATACCCACATCATGCCCACGACACTACTAGCACGCAGTTTGAGCCAGGGGTGGTCACTTTTGTTTCAGCTCTCCCAGTCTGTACGCTTTATATCACTTGTTTTGTATATTGTCTCCTCACAGTTTGTCTCTGTTTAAGGCTCAGGGCAATCCCCCACGGAGCAGAATTAGTTTCACCCCTCTTCCCCCTCCCCTCTTCCCTCCCAGGGGAGGAAGAAAGGCCTCACACAAAGTTGGAAAATTACGATCACAACTTTTAACAGGGAGTCACAAAAGGGCTATCAAAGGAAGGGAGATATACAGAGGTAACATATATACAGGAAGGTATATATGCAAATATATACAACACCGATCCTTGGATGTCACTGGATTTCTCCCAAGCCACGTGGAGTTGTAGCAGCCACAGAGACGTCCGGAGCCAGCAGCAATTCCAGCGAGGAGAGGGCGAGCGGAACTTCCTGTGTCCTTTTCTAGAGTGTGGCAGGAAGGGGAGTGGAATAGCCGCTCCACCTGTCCCTCCCCGGCCCCAAACCTTAAACCACAACACTGTTATTGTTACTATCGTTCTTCTTACTGCTCCTTTTGCATCTTTCTGTTAAATTCTCATAATCTCAACCCGTGGAATTTTGTATTTTTCTCCCTCTCTCCCTTCCTGTCGGGGTTAGGGGGCGTTGGCTGAATGGTCATGTGATGCTCAGGTTCCAGCTGGGTCTAAACCATGATAATGTCTTGTAAATGATTAAACAAAAAACCCAAGAAAGTCATCTGAATGCATTTTTCGCACACCCACAAGATACTTCCTAGCAGAAGATATATGATTCTGTTTTGCATACAAAACTTTTCCAAGAGTTATGTTGCCAACTTTGTTTAATTATCACTTGGCACTGATAGATCCCAGCTGTTACATGCCTGCACAACACGTGCATTGAACTATTTAGCATGTACAGACGTTATATTATTTTTGTCAGGCAAATGTGTAAGAGAATTTGCAAATATTAGAAAAGTTATTTTATAAGGAATTTTATCAAGAAGAGTGAATTGACTAACCCTGAAGAATCATTTTAACTGCCTCATCAGGGGAAAAAAAAACAACATTAAAATGTTTAATTGAAACCAAATCATGTTAAATCTTGAGGTCTGAAAAAAATAGACTTCCATAGCAGCCCAATTGGTGTTACAAGAAAGCTTGTATAGTTGCTAGTTGTACTGAATATGTAGCTTGCATAAGAATTTCTCAGCCCTATCAATTCAGCATCTTTCACTAATACACCATGCAAAAAAAAATTGAAAATGGTTCTAAGGACTAATGAAAAGGCTTCAGCTTCCTTCTTCATTAAACAAATTCCCAGAGTGTTTAAAGACTCCCTAGCTTCTGCCAGCCTCAGGATTGTATCAACCTGATCTAAATTCAAGTCTTCTGCTTTCCTGTGTATTGTGTGGTTAGTAGATAAGCAGTCTGGATACCTTAGAAATCTGTGTTAAAGGAGTTCCCCAACAATGTGTATTACATACAACACTATTGTTAAGGGGGTATTTATGGGCTTCTAAGTCAATAACAGAATCCAGGCTCCATATGCCAAATATAACCCTGCACCAGCTGGTTGAAAAGATGCTTGTCTCCCTCTCAGGGAGAGCTTTGGGTATAATATTCATGACTAGAAAGGAGGCCTGGAAATTATTGCTTTCACAAATAGAAAGAAAAATAAATTCTACACTTAAGAGAAATCCTGTAACTTTACAATCTCCTTTTCCCTGTATTAGCTCAATTCCAATAGTCATTTAGTAATTTTATGCTAGTCACATCACTTGTCTAGAAACAACCCTCTTTGTTGTCCTAATTTATAAAATAACCACCCATGTGGAATTCAGATATTTTGATCAGAGTACAAAAAGACAACATTAGTTGTAGGTGAACCTCTAAATGTTCATATAGTATTCAGATCTGCAAACACTTCTTTAGAAATAGTTAATCTACTAGATCACTAAAAACCTGGAGGATAAAAGACTATGTATGTGTGAGTGTGTGTCTTCACATTTTTAGTTCTCAGTTGCTCAAACAGCAACATATAAGCCAATAACAACTATTATTTCACAAAGAGGCAGTTCTGTTTGTGTTCAACCCCAGATGCTAAGCTATGTTGTTTATCTGACCAGTGAAAACATAAGGTCAATGTAAGGGTTTGATGCTTTCTTTTCATGATTAATATTTGGAAAAGCAACTCATCAAATCATTAGGGCACAGGAAATGAATGTAAGATTTCATAATGCATGTCTATCCAAAAAGGTCAAATTAAATAGCAATTGTGGGGAAAAGGGAAAGGAAGGGAAGGGCACCCTTCCTTTGTGTTGCCAGACCTTGCCTTGTCCTGCATTACCTCACCATGCCTTATCTTGCCTGGCCTTAATCTGCCATGCCCTTGATTGTCTTGCCTTGCCTTGCCTTGTCCTGCCCTGCCTTGACTTGCCTTGACCTAAGCTGCCTTGCCTTGCATTTCCTTGCCTTGCCCTACAAAGACTTGCCTTTTCTTGACCTACACTGCCTTACCTTGCCTTGCCTTGACCTACACTGCCTTGATTTGCCTTGCCTTGCCTTCCCTTGAAGGCAAGGCAAGACAAGTCATGGAAGCACAGTGCAGGTCAGGTCAGGCAAGGCAAGGCAAGGTAAAGTAAGACAGGATAAGGTAGTCCAGGGCAAGGCAGAGTAAGGCAGTAGAGGGCATGGCAAGGCATGTACAGGGAACAGCAGGGCAAGGCAAGGCATGTCATGGTAAGGCAGTTCAGTTCACCTTAACTAACAAAAATAACTTTAAACTATAAAAAAGTGTTATATTTACACCCACAATTTGTGATGTGGGTATTTTTTTCCTCATTTTTTTTTGTTGTTTTTAAACAAGTAAAAATGCTGTGCAAGAGGAAAACAATTATTTGTGGACAAAATGTTTTTATTTCTGAAAACTGTTTATTCGATCTGTGTCTTACATATTTTTATTGTCAGGAGTTGCAGAATGTCCCCTTTATTCTGTTTTGAAAGCCATCAAATGTATTTTTGCTAACTAGTGTTACTAAATAAAAAATATATGAAAGTCTTGAGAGGCCCAATTTTTATGTAATTTCAAAATTTTGTCAACTCCCAAAGGCAAATAGTTTTCTCACACTAGGTATTAAAAAAAATTGCTCTGATGTGTTTAAACATCATCAGTGATGTGCATACAGTAAAAACAAAGAAATAAACTGAATATTACAGATGAAGATATTCTCTCAGTATTTATCCATAAATGATTGCTTTTCTTTAACTTTTTAAGAGTCTAATGATTTGGTCAGTTTGGAAGCTGTGAACTGAACTTTAAGTATCACTATTAATAGGTCTTGTTTCACTTAGTTGCACACAACACATCTATCAATGTTAAATTATGTTCATTTCTCTTGTGAATCTTTGAGCTGAATTCTTAAACAAGTTTTAAACTATAAAACCACATGGGGCCCAATTTACTTACTATTGAACACAAAGCACTCTGTGACAGAAAAAGTATCCTTAAAGAAGAGCAAATATCACACAAGCTCCTCTTGCCTATGAAGTAATGTTTTGGCTTCAGCATGAAAAGAAATGCTGTAATTCATCTCCCTTACACACATTCTAGGCTGTATTGTCACCTTGCATACAATATTGCAGACTTGCAACTCATTTTATAAAATAAAATAATCATCAGCTGCCATGCCACATGTTGCAAATTAAAGCAGTTCTAGCTGCACATGCAGCACCTGTGATAGCTGTGGCAGATGACTGCAGAGGTGCTCCCTTCCAGGTGACAGAATATTGCTTCCTTGTCCAACTTGAACATTCTTGTGGAAATTTTCTATCTACAGTTTAAAAGAGACAATGTAGGTAAGATTTGCTTTTCACATGACATAGATGAAAGTGGTCTGATTTTTTACTGAAATAAATACAATTTCTGTAAACAAAGCTTCATAGCTTGCAGGTCTGAGGCACTGGTAATAAGCAACTGTGGGCAGTAACTTCTTCAGTTGGCATAGCTGTAACTGGAAGAGAGTATATGCCAACAGCCTTGCTTATCTGATAGCACATGGAGGAATCTCAAAGAGCCAAAATGGTAGAATTTGGCCAGAGGAAAGTATACAAGCTCCCTGTAAGCTCACTGAACACCATTATTGAGATAAAATGCTTTTACCAAAAGGAAACTTCAGTCTAAATTAGAAATGAAGGGAAATGAATGGGTTTGGCAAAAAGAGAGGGAGGTATAAAACAACAATGAACAAGCAATGAATTAACACAGTAAACAGTGACTGCAAGCTGTCTAACTACTACACAGCGTTCTCCAAAAGGCATTCACTCTAGGATTCAAATTTTTATTGCAGATCTGAATTTCTTAGATGCTTTTCATCTATAATTAATTATGGATGCAATCACTATTATTTAAATATCTGCCTGCATTGATAGTAGCTTTGCCCTTGTGATAAAAGTTGGGGGTACAATAAAGTATGAGTAATTAGCTGAAATTATAAAGATAACCAGACTGTGTGAAACACCCTTAAAAATCAGACTCATCTATCTACAACAGATATGATTCAGTGTGTCAGATGAGAACTGATGTGATTGCCAAGGATCATTAGCTCCAACCTTGCTGAATCTATGTGACCCACACTATGGAAATGGAGTCTTGAAAATAATTAACCAAATCTTGCCTCTATATCACTTAATGCTAGCAGTGACTTTACACACTTTCGGGATAGTATAGCATTGCCTCAGTAAACTTTCAAGTAAAAGTCTGATAGCTTTGGTAAAAACTGTGGGTATTATTTGAATTCCTTCTTTATGAACAACAGTAATTGCAGTTTTGCTTCATGCTTCCAGAGTGATGGAAGTTTCTCTTTCTGAGCCTTTGAGTCAAAGTCTGCCAGGCTGAAATTATTTAGCTGAAACAAAAGCATATTGTCTGAGAAAGTAGGAATGTCATCCAGTAAGTCAATTCAAACAGGTTTGTCAATTAAATTACTTTAAGATCTTACAAGGGCTCAATCCCTGAAGCATGTTCTACTCCTAGTTCTCCTCCTGGCAAGTATTTCTACAAAACAATCGGTATCTGTCACTAGCAACAAACAAACAAAATAAGCCATAGCTTTTATAATAGCATTTGACTCTTCTTATTCGGATTTGGAAGAGTTTCAAAAAGATGTTTTTAAATATCAGTATCTTTATGACATGGAATCATTTGCTTAAAAATGTTCTCAAAAAAAAAAGAATCACTAGGCTTCATTCAAGAAACTTGAAGTTCTGTCCTGAAAAGTAGGCTTTGAGTAAGAGGTGAAATGCTCTAGTCTCCAGAAAATGGCTATTGTTCAGCTTAGTGCCACTTTTCCTGAAGATGATCTCATCATCTACTGCCATGTGGTAGCTATGCAGGATCTCGCTCCTGTCTGAGGGCATCTGCAATGTAATTGTATAGGAAGGAAATACAAAGGGCAATCTGTGTCCTTATCTCATGTCTTTGGGAGGGCTTGTCTGTAACACAGAAAGCACAATGAAGTAGAAGTGGATGACCACTTAACACCATATGACTAGGTTTATATACTGCAGCAGACAGATCTATCAAACTGAAAAAAAAAAAAAGAAACATACAGTCTCAACTTTGTTTGCTGTACAGATACACAAATCACATGAATGGTGATAAGGCAATTGGTTTTCTGAACTATTTTTTTTCTTCTTTTTTCCTAGGCAGCTATTTTCCATAATATTCTTTTGAGTGTGTTTGCTTTGCTCAATGCTAAGTGTATTCTTTCCCCTTATAATGAAATAAAAACTCAATTCTTCTCCTTAGATTTCCAGATCTGACATATTTTTTCATTATTTATTTTTTAACTATGTTTGATCCATAATAACTATATTATGAAAATACTATCTATGAAAATAACAACAACAAAAAATCTATCTTCAGTGCTACTTACTGACATATTTAAAATTAAAAACACATTAGAGATGCCACCAGCAAATTCCACACCGCCGGGGCAGAAAATATCCTATCCTAGATTAAATCAAAGTTAAACAGTAACGAATTACCAGCAAATCTGTCCCACTAATAATCCCTTCAGTAACTGTTTGAAAAAATAGTTATGTGATTTATTCTTAAAGTTGGAGCCAGAAAGAGACTGAGAACAGTTTGCTTAAGTATCTTAAATTATGTAGTAATTAACCTGTGCAAAGACTTGATCATTTTACTGTTGTCCTTGTTTCTTTACTTATTTTTGTCTTGCTGTTGTTCTTTCAGTAAACACACATGTAAGTTTCCTTTTAAGAATAGGCTGTGGTGTTGCAAAACAATAAAACCAACTATGTCCTACTAGATATTGTGTAGACTAAGAAGAGCCTAAGCATTTCAGCACAAGTTTATAGCAAGTATAAATCCAGCTAATGAAGCATCACAAACAAACTCATACTGTTACCTCAATTTTTAAGAGGAAAATATTTCAAGAATAGATCTTCTGTAGCTCAACATTTTTGAGACAACTTTGATTCCCTGTATTTCTCTGGTTTTCTTTCACATGTGTTCTGTGAGATTTCTAACTACTTTGTTAGTTATTTGAACTTCTCTTTGCCATTTTTTTCAGCATGTTGCCAGTCACTCTAGCTCACCAAAATCCTCACCAAGGCCTTTAATTTTTTTCTTTCATAGCTTTTGTTTTACATTGCAGAATTTCAAATCCATTATGATCATTCCTGTTAGGAAGAGTTGATGTTATTACAAGGTACCTTCTGTGTGTTTCCCAGCTGAAGTTTGGAAGAGCATTCTCAGTGTGCCCTCAACAGCACTGGGGAAAAACACACCTAACTTTCTGAATGCTAGAAGTCTTACATGAGTATGTTCGGAAAAAAGAAGGGTTTATAGCCCTGTCCCAAACTAAGTAATCAAAAGCAGTGCTGACCTCTTGATAATATGATTTAGTGTCTCTTGTATACCCTTTTTCACCCTTTTTTTCTTTCCCAAATTCTTGATCTTTACTATCCTCATCACTTCCCAAATAAATAAACCATCCTATTTATTCTTAAATCTTTGGCTGATTTGATATCCTCTTTTTTGAAATTATAGTTGCCTTGGTAATATCCATATAACTCAGGTCTCAGGGAAGATCTTACTGTGGCCTTCCAGTATCTGAAGGGGACCTACAAGAAGGCTGGGGAGGGACTTTTCACAAAGGCCTGCAATGATATGACGAGGGGTAATAGGTTTAAACTAGAAGAGGGTATATTTAGTTTGGAAATTAGAAGGAAATTCTTTATTATGGTGAGACACTGGAACAGGCTGCCCAGTGAAGTTGTGGATGCTCCGTCCCTGGGGGTCAGGTTGGATGATGTCCTGGAAGGCCTGGTCTAGTGGGAGGCGTCCCTGCCATGGAGGGCGGGTTGGAACTAGATGGTCACAGAAGGTCCCTTCCAACCTAAACCATTCTATGATTCTATGAATTA
>VYZX01027435.1:0-15021 GCA_013401335.1 Brachypteracias leptosomus | reverse complement strand
CTAGATTTAGCAGATAGCTTCAGCATCACTGTGTTATCATTATCTTTGCTTTTCTGCAACATATGGAGAGAATATATTAGCTGAAGTATTTGAGGAAGTACAGAAAATATGAATGTTGACTTTCTTGACATCCAGCATTGTCTGGCATATGTTCGACCTGTGTGATTAAGTATCAGGAGGACTGGAACACTAGTAATGAAGATCAGTGATGCTTTAATCGGTTCTAAAGTGCATATTGAGGACAGGACAACAGCAACATGTTCTGAAAAGGCTTTTATTGCTTGCAATAAGAAGTACAAAGTGTATATTTACACACATCTTACATGATAAATACTGTCTGGAGAAAGCTTTGTGAGGGTTTTTTGTAGTTATTCGTTTTGGGTTTTTTTGTTGTTCTTTTGAGGGTTTTTTTTTTGTTTAATTTGGAGGGTTTTTTTCCTAAGATTATCTTTCCAAGTAGGACTTAGGTCCAAAACACTGAATACTGTTTTATATGTGAAAAAGTAGATGACAGTGATGGATATATTATAGGAAAGAAATAGGGATACTTTTGCAAGTGGTTGAGTACTTATGTAAAATCAGTTGAAAAAAATAAAGAAATAAACTTCACAATGTCTCTCAGTTGCAGATGTCAATTTTCTGAATAAAGTAAACAACATTCCATTTATGAAGCGGAAAAACTAAAAGGTAAAATGGAGTGAGGACAACCTCATATGTGTAAAATCAGGCAAATAAGCACATGAGCTTTCGAGATAATTAAGTAATAATTTGATGCAGAATCACTATCAGATCTACATTCCTGTTTTCACTAGGCAATAAACGCACACAGAAAATATAGACATGATTAATGATTGTTCTTATTCCAGGCTCATGTAGAAAAACAAGCCTAATCCTCAGTCCACTTCTGTAGACATACCCCTACTCACGCTTTCTCTTTTCTTGTTTATATTCTGATTGCCCTAGTAGGTATACTGGAAAGAAGAATCTCTGCAAAGGGAAAACTATTTCATGGTGATTTCTGATTTGTCATGGTTCTTTTTAATATATTAGATCATTGAAGGATATGTAGTCCTTTAAAGTAGATTTTCTAGCTAGCTGATGGATTTATACAGACATTTAGTATGATGAGATGGTTGGACAGAGTCGTTTGCACTGGTTTATGCAAGCTCTGACAGAGGGTCAGGAAAATAAACTGTATGACTACAAAAGCTTTGGAATATCAGATCCCAGTTGGTAAAAAAACAAAATAATAGAGACTGACAAGATCACTACTGCAGCAAAGTGAGTTATGGTCAGAAAAACATCAATTCTTGCCCTGTATCCATTTTTGCACAGTATTAAATAAATACAGATAACAGTCCATGCTATTCAAATTTGCTGTGATTTATTACTCAATTGAAGTCTAGGAATTCAAGCATTCTGGGTTACTGTTCTTTTATAAGTTTTACCTTTAAAGAAATCATGGCAATGGTTTTATACCAGCCATTGTTTTCCACACACATTTCAGATCTTCATCAACCCTTTTAACTAAGCTGAAAGACTAACACACACTTGAATTCTGCAGCTTGAGTTGCTACACCACCTTGAATCACTACAGCTGCTACATGTTTTGCACACTTCCTGTCAACACCTGAATCCATTCAAGTTCAAGTTTCAGCCTCTGTGAGGACTCCAATAATGAACGGGGGAAAAAAATGAAACTCAAGCAGCTGTTTCGTATTCCATTCTATGGCAGGAACAAAGACAGGTGTCTGCTTTCTCTGCTTTGATGCTCAGCTATGACATTCTTTGTCACTGTCCTGCATGAACCATTGAAAAGCACAGTTTTTAAAGCTGGGGCAGATATATGTACATGTCTTACTGGAACAGTTTAATATCATCATTTACTGAAGGAAGGATTTATTCACTGTTTTTGCATAATTTAACAATTACCTAAGACATTGAATTCATGTCATATGCTTCTTCCTATATTGCACTATACTACTCTGAACTTGGATATCTAAGACTTGCTATTCCAGCTGTTGGGCACAAATGACAAGAAGGAACAGAAAAGAAAGGGCCAGCACATGCCCCAAGGAATCTGTAATTGAAATTACAGAGCAGCCACAGTATTCTTCTTTACAAATAAATGTTATTACAATTTTATTAATAAAGAATTAATCTATTTCTGCAAAAATATATTTTCCCTGAAGCAATAGCTAGCGTACAAAGAGTCTGGGTACCTATGTCTTTTGCATAGAAATTCTTTAAAATACTAAAGGCATATTTATCTCTCTCTGGAATGTGTATATGCCTGTTTAATAAAGTTTACAGTACATTCTATGTTATTTTATTGTTATTTATTGACTAAAGCTTGCAGATTAATAATGACTGTGTCTCTACATACATATCAGAGTAAGGAAAACAGATCTACGTTCTCTTTGCACCTAACTTTGATTAAATTATCCTTCTTCTCTACTCTATCTTATTCAAGGGGGTATTTATGGCCTTAAATTTGGATTTCCTGTTGGATTAAACTGAAATAATATTAATCATTTTTAACAGCTCTCTTAAAGCCTAGCTTACATTTTAAAAGTATTAGGACAAAGGACAGAAAGTGTGTCTTCCCTTCAGTATCACCTCATGGACCCATTATTTAATGCTCTATACTTATAAACCTATTTTTATAGAGTGTTGTAGGCTGTCATATTGTCAAGCTGCTTTGGTGATAGCATTTTACACAATCAAGTTAGTACTCAATTGCTGTTACAGAGCATTGCAGAGGATCAGGTACTGGAAAAAGATATTTAGAATGGAAATTTTTCAAGAAGTGATTCACCTTTTTATTATTTTTGTACTCTATGGAATGATCAGAAAGACTTTTAACATAAGGAAACAATAATATATAGTAACTGTTGAAATGAAAAGGCACACAAAAATGTTAAATGCTTAATACAAATGATTGTTGTAATTTTTGAGAGTTATAACTTTTACTAGTTAGGTATCAAGCCAGTGTTTTGTTGTTAGGGTAAGGTCTAGAAGCAACTGTAAATAATTATTTTTAGTTTATGCATAAAACAAAAAGATTTGAGAATCATGTTAAATCCACCTTGTATTCCTGGTTTCTCTCAACACGACAAATAGAATGAAGAAAGAAAGAGAAAGAAAATAAATATATTCTGTACAGCACAAAGAAAAATATCCAAAACTTAGTTCAAAAGCATCACAGTGACAATTTTCTTTAAAAGAAGCAGTATAGGGATACTATATAGTATTAACAGTTGACAAGGTAATGAACAATTCACTCTCTTTCTGGGAAAACTGGCTGCAGATGTGGGGTTTCTTTGTACTGAAATTTAAGGAAACTGAATTATGTTTCTATTTCTTTCAGTTTATACTTTGACTAAAACTGTTTTTCAACTGCTCACAGAGATCATATGCCCTTAGAAAATTCTATTGCTGTGGTAGAGATCCAACCATTGAAAAGCAAGGAACCAGATCTCACTCCTGTAAAACTCTCTGGGAATCTTGTCCCTGAGTTCATTAAAAGTAACATTTGCTCTCATGAGCACTCATGTGTGCCAATGAACCCTCAAAATGGATTACACTCTAAGTTATTTGTGTAACCTTTTAAACAGATGCAGTAGCTGAAACTGTCTACATGCTAATTTATGTCTGCAATGAATATGTCAGTGCATGTCAGAAAGCAGCATAGAGTGCTCTTGCAAATTTTATGCAGTAGATAGTAGCTATTTTGTGTGAATGACCTCTTTTATTTAATGATCCTATGACCGTAAGAGACACTTACAGTATGAAATTGCTTTCTAAAAGTTGACCAGCATCACAGTGAGCTACACAAAAGTCCAGTAGAAGTTTACCTGTCCATAATGTAATCAGTAAGTTATTGTACACAGTGCAGGTAAAGAACTCATGAAAATTTGCCCCTATGTGTTTATTCACAGAAACAGCCTTGCCATTATCTCTTTCAGTGTCTAATGTAAGTCAACCAGACTGAATTACAGAAAACCCTGTTTATTTGCTTTGATCTTCCAGTAGATTATGGAATACTTATCAAGAGGAAATGTATCAGTTTCAGTGGAATTACCTCTCTGAGTAAAGTTTATGTTGCTAAGGCACCTCATTCTAGCTATACCTTATTTCATTTTCCTAGCCAGGAACAAATCACAGACAACTACAGTATTCACCTCCCTTCTCCCTCAAACACAGAGATACTTCATTTGTTATTGGTCTAAGACATATTGTCAATCAAATACATTGCAATGTCTAAACAGATCTTTTTTCTAAAGCCTCCTGCTTGTCAGATATCCAGCTGTGCTGATGTCAAAATTGTCAGGAAGTGTCCATAACAAAAAGATTATGTTTCAGAAGCATCTTTGTATGCAAACTAACAGCATTCCAAAAAGAGGCACAAAATCAGTGTCTAAATTCCCTCCATCTCTTGTGTTGTATACATTTTTTAAATTACATTTTCTCCTGTATTGTTAAAAACTAAAATTTCTGATGCAGCCTATTAATTTTGCACCTCCTCAATGTAGTACACAAGATTTAGTGGTGACTTTGGTCTGCATATCAATCCTTGGTAATAACTCTAAACATCAAGCATTATCACTGCTAAAAGCAGACACTGTCTGCAAAAATACGCTGTTAACTTCAGAAAATGCAGTTAGTTAGAAGAGCCTCAGCTAAAAAGTAAAATCACTGAACAGAATTAGTTTGCTTCTAACTTGAACTAAAACACAAAAATAGTATCATACATCCTCAAGGACACTTACTAGTGATTTGGGGGATTTTGTACAATTATAGTCTTTACATCTCCTTCAGTAATGGAAGAACAGATGGCAGTATTATTTGATGGGGGGATTTGAATATGATAAGGAAGATGTTACAGTTGATAGTTTTAAGAACAGAACACCAATTACCATACCGAATATCAGCATGAACAAAATTACCCAAAAAAGAGTATAAAGATTGGTTTTACCTACAGCACAGAAGAGATCAGAGAAACAGAAAAGCAAAACAAGTCAGAGGAATCACAGTAAGCTGTGAAATGCCTGGACCAAATGAGCAAGCCATGAAAGTATAAGCACATGCAATGAACAATCCAGAGAGAAACATTCAAGGCACAAACAAAATGCTGCATTTTGCTCCCCTTTTAAGAGCATGGAAAATATTGAGCAATGGTCATTCATTATTGAAAGGATATCAAAAGCTAATAAAATATCTGACAAATTTAATAGGACATCTTTCCTGATACTGTTGAGGACAGCCACTGCTCCCTGATCTGTGTCAGAGCCATGGCTGACTCTTATCACTGTTAAAGGTAGACTCTGCTGAAAGTCCAGCTCAAAGTCAGGCCTCTGTGCAGATTAACCATACACAAATCATCTCATTATAAAATGCATAGGGACCACACCCAAAATTGACAGCAATTAATACTGCTTAAAAGAAAGCTACAAAATTCAATGAAATTTGGAGAGAGGTGATAGAATTGACAAGGTGTAGAAGTCCATGACTTCTGCCAACTCAAAAGCTTCTGTACTCTTCTAAATGCCACCCAACAGAAAAAAAGCAGGCTAATTCAGTTCCTGCTAAAGCTGTCCTTCATGCAATGCCAGCTTTTGAAACTGCTATCTCAGAATTACTGTTTTGCAATGGGTAAAATGAGAGGTTTGACATAAGGGTTTAAAACTAAAAAGTTCTTTGAGAAGTCAATTGGATAATGAGTATTTTATCTGAATTTTACAGATGTGATAATTGTTTTCATTCATATTTTTACAAAAAGGTCAGTTTCTATCTAGAATGATGGTATCCTGTAAATATATAGGTAATGAACTTCAGGCTGAACTGTCCCAGGTTCAGAGGAGTCCATTCAGATGAGTACATTACAACATTTTCTATGTGAAAAGATAACTGAACTCCCTGCTAAACCTAGCATAATATATAATCAGATATCTGTGCATCTCTCTCAAAGTACAAATTCTGTATTCAGTGCATAGCTGCAGACTCACTTGTATTCTGGAGCTATGAAATTGTTGAAAATGTTTTTTCTTTTGCCTCACTCCCATATGAAGATAATGTATCTTCATACTATGGATTCACAGTGTAACGGGTTGGAAGGGAACTCCAGAGTTCACCTAATCCAACCTTTTTTTTCAAAGCAGGTCTGATTGGATACAGTTGTTTTAGGCTTTGTGCCTCTGAGTCTTGAATATCTTCAGTGATGTAGATCTCACAGTCTCTCTGGGCTCTAGTTCTTGTATTTGATTACCATCATGGTAAAAAGTGCTTTCCTTGCATCTCATTTATATTTCTTGGGAGAGGATGCCTGCCTATTGCTTTTTGTCCTATCACCATGCAGTTCCAATTGGAGTTTGGTTCCATCTTCTCTGGGTTCTCCAACCAGGAAGTTGTAGATACCTGTAAGGTCTCACAGGAGCCATCTTTCCTCCAAAGTGAACCAGCCAGGCTCCCTCAGACTTAACAGATCTTATTGGCCCTAACCAGCCTCATCTGAGGCCTCTGGGACCCCTCATTTTCAGCTCAGGGCCGTCAATCCATGCCCCAGCAACACTGATATGAGTGTAGGTCTCCAGTACTGCCTCTGGCCTTACCTCCTCAGCTCCTGGCTGGTGTTCATGGGCTGTCCATTGACCAGGCTCAGCTCTTGTTTTTTCCTGAGGCTGACAGTAGGCGCATGTTTTGTTGTGTTTCAGTTTTTCGTTTGTTTGCTTGCTTGCTTTTTTAAAGTTCCAAGATTTTGATCTACCAGTATGAAGATATAATTTCTTTGCTGTGCCCATGCACAGTTTGATTTTTTTCCCCTAGCACTTACTGCTGTAAATCTAATTTTGTTGCAGTTTCAGAGTTCCCAGTCTATCTTTCTATTCCTTCTTTGTGAGATTTAACCTTCTCTCAACCTACCTGCTCTCCTGCAAGCCAATTCCAAGGATAACTTGTACCTTGCATCTTGTATTTTGTACCTGCAGCTTATGCTGCCTGGAAGTGTAGCTTATACTACACTGTATGCAGGCTAAATATAACTTAGCATACTTATTCATTTACCAAATATATTTAGAAATACAAAAGTATACTTGCAGGTATCAAGCCTAATTGATACCTACTGGTATATGGGAGCTAATCAGATACCTGCTAAAAGACTGGTCCTGTGCCCTAGGGAAGTTTTCTGTGGCTTATCACAGAATTGCTATGGTTGTAAAGGATGTATAAGGTCATCGAGTCCAACCATTATCTATCTCCACCAGGCCCACTTCTACACCATAACCTTGAGCACCCTATCTAGATGGTTTTTAAATACATCCAGGGATGGTGACTCAGCCACTTCCCTGGGCAGATTGTTCCAGTCCTTGACAACCCTTTAAGTGTAGAAGTTTTCCCTAATGTCCAACCTACTCCTCCCCTGACGTGACTTACTGCCATTTCCTCTTGCCTTGTCAGATGTGGCTTGTAAGAAGAGACCAATGCCCACCTCCCTATAACCTCCTTTTAGGTAGTTGTAGAAAGCAATAAGGTCACCCCTCAGTCTCCTCTTTAGGCTAAACAACCCCAGTTCCCGCAGTCACTCCTCATAAGACTTATCCTTTAAGACCTTTCACCAGCTTTGTTGCCCTTCTCTGCACCCTCTCCAAAATATCAATGTCTTTCTTGTACTGTGGTGCCCAAAACTGAACAGAGTACCCAAGATGCAGCCTCACCAGCTCCAAGTACATGGGGATGATTACGTCTCTACTCCCACTGACTTTACTATTCCTGATACAAGCTAGGATGCCATTGGCCTTCTTGGCCACCTGGGCACACTGCTGGCTCATGTTCAGCCGGCTGTCAATCAAAACCCCCAGGTCCCTTTCTGCTGAGTAGCTTTCCAGCCACTCCTCCCCAAGTCTATAGCTTTGTGTGGGGTTGTTGCAGTCTAAGTGCAGGACTCAGCACTTGGCCTTGTTAAAGCTCATACAATTGACCATGGCTCATCGATCCAGCCTGTCCAAGTCCCTCTGAAGGGCCTCCCTTCTCTCAAGCAGATCAACACTCCCACCTAACTTGGTGTCAACTGCAAACTTACTGAGGGTGCTTTCAATCGCAGAATCACAGAATCACAGAATGTTAAGGGCTGGAAGGGACCTTGGAAGATCATCTAGTCCAACCCCCCTGCCAGAGCAGAAGCACCTAGAGCAGGTCACACAGGAACTCATCCAGTTGGGTTTTAAATGTCTCCAGAGGAGAGAGAATCTCCCCATCAAGATCATTGATAAAGACATTAAATAACATCGGACCCAGCACAGAGCCCTGAGGAACACCAGTCGTGACTGACAGCCAACTGGATTTAACTCCATTTACTACCACTCTGGGCCCAGCCATCCAGCCAGTGTGCAATCCAGTGGAGTGTATGCCCATCCAGGCTAGGGCAGCCTGTTTTTTGATGAGAATGCTGTGGGGAACAGTATCAAAGGCTTTACTGAAGTACAGATAAGCAACATCCACAGCCTTTCCCTAATCCACCAAGTGGGTCACCTTGTCATAAAAGGAGGTGAGATTTGTTAAGCAGGGCCTGCCCTTCATGAACCTGTGCTGATTGGGCCTGATGGCCTGCTTGCCCTATAAATGTGTTATGGTACTTAAGATGATCTGCTCCATAACCTTCCCTGGCACCAAGGTCAGACTGACAGTTCTGTAGTTCCGGGATCCTCCTTCCTACCCTTCTTGTAAATGGGAGTCCCATCAGATAATCTCTAGTCCACTGGGACCTCTCCAGTTAACCAGGACTTCTGGTAAATCACAAGGAATGGCTTGGTAAGCACGTCACCAACTCCTTCTGCACTCTTGCGTGTAACCCATCTGGCCCCACAGACTCGTGTATGTCTAGGTTTTGCAGCAGATCACTAACCATTTCCTCTTGTATTATGGAGGTTGTCTCCTGCTACCCATCCCTATCTTCCAGCTCAAAGGGTTGGCTACCCAGCAAGCAGCTAGTCCTGCTGTTAAAGACTGAGAAAAAGGCGGCATTCAGTACCTCGGTCTTTTCCTTGTCCGCAGTCATTATGTTTTCCCCTGCAACCAGTAAATGGTGAAGATTCTCCCTAACCCTCTTTTTGTTATTAATGTATTTATAGAAACATTTTCTGTTGTCCTTTATGGCAATAGCCAGATTGAACTCTAGTTGGGCTTTGGCCTTTCTAATTTTCTTCCTGCATATCCTCACCATCTCCTTGAAGCCCTCCTGAGTGGCCTGTGCCCTTTTCCAAAGGCCATAGATTCTCCTTTTGTTCCTAATTTCCAGCCAAAACTGTCTATTCAGCCAGGCCGATCTTTTTCCCAGCCTGCCCCTCTTATGGGACATGAGGATGGCCTGTTCCTGCACCTTTAAGATTTCCTTCTTGAAGTATGTCCAGCCATCCTGGACTCCTTTGCCTTTCAGGACAGCCTTCCAAGGAACATTGCCCATCAGTCTCCTGAAGAGGCCAAAGTCTGCCCTACAGAAGTCCAAGGTGGTGGTTCTGCTAAACCCCTCCTTACTTCTCCAAGGATCAAAAACTCTATTATTTCATGATCACTAAACCCAAGATGGCCACCAAGTATTACATCTCTGATAAGTCCTTCCCTGTTCGCAAGCAACAGGTCTAAGAGAGCACCTTCTCTTGTCAGCTCCTTCACCTGCTGCATCAGAAAATTATCTTTTACATGATCCAAGAACCTTTGGGACTGTTTCCTCTCTGCTGTGTTATATTCCCAGCACACATCTGGGAAGTTGAAGTCCCCCACAAGAACAAGAGGTAGAACACATGAAACCTATCCCAACTGCTTGTAGAGTATTTCATCAATCTCGCCATCCTGATTGGGTGGTCTGTAACAATCTCCCGCCACGATATCTGCCTTATTGGCCTTCCCCTTGATTCTTACCTATATATATTCAACCCTGTCATCATCTTCATTAAGTAATATACATTCATATCCCTCCCTGACCTCGCTTTCCTTGCCTGTCCCTTCTGAAGAGCTGGAGCCATCATGGGTCTCATGAGTCATCCCACCACGTTTCCATGATGGCAACTATATCATAGTTTTCCCTCTGCACGATGGCCTCCAGTTCCTCCTTCTTGTTGCCCATTCTGTGTGCATTGGCATAGATGCACTTCAGCTGGGCTGGTGACTCTCTCAACTTTTTGAAGGGAGAAGCCCTAATTCTTTCCAGAGTGTTTTCACATGCATTCATAGTGACCAGCCTACAGCTTTTTTGTAGGCCCCCTTTAGGTCCTGGAAGATCACTATAAGGTCTTCTGATCATTTTTGTAGCCCTCCTCTGGACCTGTTCCATGTCCAGATGTTATTGGAAATTAACCTATTAAGGTTACACACATCAACACAGAAAAGCTAAGGAATCACTTATGAAACAGAAAAGAGATAGAAAGGGATTTATAAGTGACTAAGCAGAGAATAAAACAAATGGAAGACAAGGGTCTTGTTTTTAATTTCAGTTCTATTTTCTCTGCTTTTTTTCTGTTCTGTATCTCATTTAAACCTTTAAAAATAATGATGTAGAGAGATCAGTAGTTGCCATGAGGCTTTTGCACTTAGATATGATACCCACATCACTCTGCCTTTCAACAGATGTCAGGTTAGATGGAGTGAAGCAGACCTATGCTGATGACCCCATAGCTCTGAAAGGTAGACTTTACTTGTGCAACACTGTTCTTTTTCTTAGTTACTTTTGTCTCTTTCTTTTTTCTCACCTGTCTCCTCCTATCACTTTTAATTTCCTCAGGAAAAATTCCTGTTGGGAGTGTCAGTAAAAGATGGCTGAAGGCTGCTTTCATAGTTACTGCTTACCCGAATTGTGCTCATCTGAACTGTCATGATTTGTGCTCTCCTGCCCCTTTCTTTTGCCAGAGCATCGTATCTAAAAACATGAAATAATGACTTCAGCCCCCTCTCACACATCTCTGGTTAATTCTGTACTTGCAAATCAGAGTCATGATGCATAATATGATTTGTAAATGTTATCCCATATTGACAGATGATGTAAAGGCAATCACAAGATTAGAAGCTCAGAAAGTTTATCCCTCAGGCTATTATGTTCTATCTTTAAAAAAGAACCTAATAATGCAACTCTCAGTCATAATGCAAACTGCAATGGTTTAAAAAAAGGAAAAAAGTGAATGCTTGAAGATACTTTCTGCTATGAAAAGAATTCGCTCAGAAGATTTCACCTGGACAAAGTCAGGACACAGCTTTTCTTTAAAGTTTTTAGCTTCAGGAGAAGAGGAGACATGTCAATATGCACTAGAAATATGAGGTAAAATGTAGAATAATATAATAAAAAAATAACTATCATTAATTTTCTTCTTCTGTAATATAACAGATAACAATATAGTTATCTATGTGTTATAAGTGCCCTGGAGGCCTCACTCTACTATAATGAAGTATATTAGGCTGTGTGTAAGGGGAGAGAGGTAGGTGTCGATAAGAAGGCAAGGCTCTGTGGAAATGCAAAACTCTTGCTAGACAAATAGATATTTAGGAAGTTCCTTAGGTCTCACTTTTCACAGACCTGTGAAGTTCTTCCTTTATTCTCCTGACTAAAGGAAAAGAAATAGAAGTTATGCAAGATAATGCCTCTTCCTTTGAAAACATTCTTATGACTTTTTGTACAGGCACTTACACTAGAACACTGTACACTTGCTTCTTTCTATTTTCCACAGGAATATGAGTGTAAAAATAGAAAATAAAGTTAGGATTTTATGAAAGAAAAAAATACATTCATCATGTTTTTCATTTGCCCTGCTATTTGTTGTGTGCTTTGTTTAAAAAACACCTAGGCTTTACAAGCAAAAGTCCTAGTGAAATAAAGGAAAAATGTACCCATTTACATACACTAGTCTGACGATTCACAGAACTAATGAAGGGCAATCTGGTATTGATTCTAAATATACATTAGCCAATTATTTTTTTGACTCTTCTGAGTGAGTAGAGAGTTTTGGTTGCACATTCATATTCCATGGCTTTTGGCTATTTATCACCTTTGCATCTCCAGTTCAGAGGCATGTGACAGCAGTCACAGGGTTAACTGAACTCACATTGGCTTCTGGACAACAAGAAACAGAATATAGGTGGAATACTTAAAGTAATTACACTGGCTATAATAATCATAATAACAAAAAAGACAAAAGTTGGAGTTGCACATCAAATGGAATACATATTAAGTGTCTACAACAATGTTACAGAGGAACTTATCTTGACAAATAAAATAAAACTCCCCTGTGCTAAAGGCAAAGATGAACCAGAAAAATGTTTGCTTCCCTCTCACTGACCTTTTCTTCTTACTTCTTGTCGGACTCATTGTTGATACTGTTGTGTCTTCCTTCTGACCTGAAATGCTTTCTTTTTGTAAATGGAACCTGATGAAATTCTAAATGTATCCTCATTTGAGGATCTTTCTCTGCTTATTCTTATTCTAATGACTTACAGTGTTAAAATAATATTTACATAAAACAATTGTCTCACATTCAGAATTCTTACCCTTACAAACGAATTATTTGTATATCTTAAGAAATATTTATTTATGATAGTGGTATAAGATTATCTATGACCTATAATATTATAACATTAGTGTTAAAAATTTTCATATTGTTGAAATGTTAGGTAGTACTTGAGAGAGCTCACTACAGTATTCTGGGTGATTTACATTAAACCTCAGTCTTTTTTTTTAATAGATGATAGTATTTAAATATTTTCAGTTTTGAGATGTAGTATTTTGTATTCAGTTTTAAGGGTAAATGATCTTCAATATTGACCAAACTTTTTCAGATGAATGAAAAATAAGTGTGGCATCATATATGCAAAGATAGGTGGCCTAATTTGGACTAGCTTAAAAAAGAATAAATTTGTGATCCTAATCATAGAATTATAGAATCATGCAATAGTTTGGGTTGGAAAAGACTTTAAAGATCATTTAGTTCCAAGCCCTCTGCCAGAGGCAGGGATATCTCCCACTAGACTAGGTTGTGCCTTGAAATGTAGGTGAATTCTTTACCAAGAAATGGCAAAAAATTCTTACTTATTTCTCCATGGGAAAATACGAATCCAAAGCTAATTCTTAATGTATAGAATTTTCTTTCATAATTTCTGTACATTTGACTGCTGAACATGGCTGATTGTGATCTCAGCTCAAACAGATCAATGCTGAACATACTTCAGTAGGTACCTTGCAAAGAAGCATATAAAAGAATGCATATATATCTTTCCGTAGTGTTGTACAGGAAAAAAAGATATCATGAAATATTATTGTGTGGTGGATTGACCCTGGCTGGATGCTAGGTACCCACCAAAGCCACTCTACAACTCCCCTCCTCAGCTGTATAGGAGAAGAAAAATTATGACAAAAAGCTCATGGGTAGAAACAAGGCCAAGGAGATAACTCAGCAATTAACATTATGGGCAAAGCAGATTTGATTTGAGGAAATCAATTTAATTTATTGCCAATCAAAATCAAAGTAGGATAACAAGAAATAAAACCAAATCTTAAAACACCTTCCCACGACCCCTCCCTTCTTCCTGGGCTCTATTTCACTCCCAGTTTTCTCTGCCTGCTCCCTCTGAGTGACACAGGGGGATGGGGAATGGGGGTTGCAGTTAGTTCATGATACATTGTCTCTACTGCTCCTTTCTCCTCACACCTTCCCCCAGAAAAGGTCTCTCCCACAGAAGGCAGTCCTCCATGAACTTCTCTAAGGTGGGTCCTTCCCATGGGCTGCAGGTCTTCATGAATTGCTTCAGCATAGGTCATTTCCATGGGTTGCAGTCCCTCAGGAATAAACTGCTTCAGCATGGGTCCCCATGGGGTCACAAGTCCTGCCATAAAATCTGCTCCAGTGTGGTCTTCTTTCTCCATGAGGTCACAAGACCTGTCAGGAGCAATTATATTGATAGTGTGCTTTCTTTCCTCTTTTTATTGTTTTGTTTGTTTGTTTGTGGTTCAGTTGCTTGGGATTTGTTTGGGGTTTTTTTGGTTGGTTGTTTTTTTTATCCCTGGGGATAAAGCTATTAGACTTAAAACTTAAAAGACAGAATTAGAAAATAGAAAGTCTATGTGGAATATAAATTATAGTAACCTTAAAACTTGCTGCTGGTGTCACCTCTCAATGTGCAGAAGAATATTGATAAACAATTATTCATCTATAGAAAGTAAATTATTTTTTTTTTCTTGAGGGAAAAAAATCATTCCCTATGATTCTATACTATCTTATAAAAAAACCCGGACCCTTTCTGTGACTTGCTGTCTTCCCCCTCTCACCTGTATGCTCAACAGCTTAAACCTGTCAAGAAAAAAGCAAAACTCCTAACTTAACTCTAATACCTTAACCTGTTACACTTTTTAGTTACTCTGTGACTAAAAGAAAGACTTTAGGATAAAAAGTGTAGCTGGACTTCCTAAAGTTTTCAAGGTTTACTTTTTACTTTTCCTTAAAAGATTTTTTTTTCTTTTCTTTTCTACTGTGCAAGATATAAAAACGTGCTTTTGGCTCAAATTAGTGTCTTCAATCAGTTTTAGGTTACATAATGTAGGAACAGAAGAACCCTTTGCAGAAAACAGTGTTTGGGATAGACTTCAGATTCTCACAATGCATGACTGGAGCACTGCAATTGATGGCTATAAACTGTTCAGAAGGTGACAGAAAAAGAAGGAGGGGCAGGGAAGTTGCCCTCTCTGTAAAAAAAATTGAAAAAAACAATGAACAAGATGACAGCTTATGGGCAAAAATCAGGGGAAAAGCCAACAAAAGAAATCTCATGGCTGGTGTTACTAGAGGCTGTCTGACCAAGGGGAACCTGTTGATGAAGCATTCTTATTTCAACTATGGGAAGCATCACATTCACAGGCTCTTGATCCTCCTGGGGAACTTCTGGCACCTTGTCTTTTCAGGAAAAGCGTCATAGTAAGCTGTAAGCAGTCCAGGAGACTTTTGGAGAGTGTGAAGGATAACTTCTTAACACAGGTGTGTCTCCGTTTAGGGC
>VYZX01027434.1:0-26927 GCA_013401335.1 Brachypteracias leptosomus | reverse complement strand
GTTTTATTTTAACCTATAGTCTTGTTAACAGAGTCTAGATTTAGCTTCAGGTGAAAATATAAAGCTTTGGGACTTAAAAGAACATATTTATTGTCTGTAGTATGTAGAGAATTTCAGTAAAAGATTAAAGCTTACTTAATAGTTATGAATACATGTTCTGAAACTATTTTTTACAGCCCTTGAGTATAAACATTTGTGCCCCTTATGTATGTATTATTTTGTCTCTGTGGTGCTTTAAACATTACAATTAGGCAATGAAAAGGTGTCCATTTGAGTTCTGGCACAAGACTAAGGTCAATAAAAGTACAAAATTACAAGTGTTTAACTGAAAAATAGACCTGCTTCTCATTGTCCTGTACAGTTGCAGTGCTTTTTTGTATCAATAAAACTGTTAAGATAATTTCATTTTTCCTTCTGTGATTGTATAGCAGGTACACCTTAGTACCTTATAGCAGGATGGTTATTTAAGATAAAGCTGTCATTGTTCCTGCAGAGGAGTGAAACAAAACAAGTTTTTAAGCTAAAGTAAACATCGTTCAAGTATTTGCCATAACAATCTCTTAAGGTTTTTTTAGCATCCACCTGAAATGGCCACCAAAGCATAAATTCAGAAACCAGAGTCCTCTGTTAGGAAAGCCCTGCTTGTGTGCTGCAGTGGAGGGTTTGTCTTAGGACCAAACAAAACTAGGTAGTAGATTGAACTTCTCATGATGAGACAGAAGAGAGCTGAGCTCTCAGAACTAGGATTTAGACCATTTAACAGGTATACTGGTCATAATTAATCTGTAAAAGGGCACTTGAAAGTATACAGGATATAGAATGTTGTGAATGCCTTCCCCTAATAGTTCCAGATCCTCTGCACACTGAGGACAGATTAGAAGCATTTGGATACTCAGTGTAATACTGGTAGCAGTCACAAAAGAATCAGTGCAGAGATTGTTGGTCACAAGAGGGAGGATCAGCTGATGTTGAAGCGTTTGAGGTCTGTACATGCATTCATACTGCTTTCATTTATGCTTTCATTTGCTGTCACCTCTCCTCCCATTGTAGTTTTGCTTGGAGAGAATTTGTTTTAGCTTGTTTCTTTGTGCTTCCTTTCCTGTGAAAACACTAGAGAAAAGAAAAATTGATTACAATATGACAGAAATTTGTCAGGCATTTCACACAAACCACCAGCAAAGTATACTTTTCAAAGCTTTGGGAGATCTTTGAGAGGAAAGAATAAAGCTACGGGGGCCTTTTCTCTAGTTTACAAATATCTATAGACAAATATATTTTCTCAGAGAAGCTGGATCATATTTGTAGTGTCAATAAAATTAGCAAGGAAGTTTTCCTGCGGACTCACTTCACAAAGTGAATATCTAGCAGGGAAATGGTGTACTATGTCTGAAACCGTACTGGAAAGAATCCAGGCAGCCTGTACATTATTAAGGAATATCAAAGTTGTATTGGCTACATATCTCCTATTGGGCTTTCCTAAAAATCGATGGTTGGAGAGTGGCACTAGATACCTGGCATCACGGCAGGGCATTCCAAGTGATAAGCTACAGTGTGTTTAGGAAAGCTTTTTACCTAGGTTGTTCTATATATCCTACAAATCTACTACACATCAAAAATTCTTCCTGTTATTCTCAAGTCATGACAAATTCTAAATTAATTATTATTCTTCAGATTCTTAGCAATTTTAGCCTGTTTAATGAACCTCGCATATGAGGAGACACCAAGAGAGAGAGGGTTTTGTTCAATCTTAAGCCCTCCTTGCTGCTGCCTACAACTGTTCAGTCTGCAGGTGTGGAGAAGGATGATCCAGACTGCTCACTACCAAAATCTTTATTTTCCTTTCATTCTGAGTAGCCATTTTAATTTGTGCAGTTTGGTGTATGGACCATATAGGTGCCTGTACACACAGTGCTGCAGTAGCTGAGAAGGAGAAAACAGTTTTGATGGCTGCCTTTTATACTGAAAATAGATTAAAGTAATCTGTACAGCCTTCAATTCATCAAATAAGTACTACAACTGCATGTTTCACTTTCAGAATAGGAAACAGCATTCATGCTTGAGAACACTGTTAAAGGCTTTACTGTCTTTGGTGCCATTTAAAGTGAAATAATGAAAAGATGTTCTTTTTCTCTGCAGTGCTTGCTCTCTCAGCCAAAGTTCTGGGCCATTCAGACATCAGCCTTACTCCTTCGGACCAAGCTTGAGAAAGGAAGTACTCGCAGAATGGAACGGGCAATGAAGCAGACTCAGGTAAGACTTCTGAGCTGCCTTGTTAGAAGTAGATGTTCTTTATATACCAGATGGAAACAGGCAGGAGTTGTGAGCTTCTGACATTCTTCTCTGAAAACTACAGTGAGATAAATTTCTTATTATGTCTCTAAATTAAATGCCTAAACCACAAGTCCTTTTATGTCTGACAGTCTTGAGATAAACTCTTACATGTATAAGTACTAAATGGTCAGTCACTTCCTTTCAAAAACTTGACAAGTAAGATTGAAATTAAAATCTATTTTCTTACCTCTAGTTTCTGAGTTCTAATTTAAGGAGTTTATGTAGAAGTTCATGGATGTAAAGCCACTACTGCTGTAATAATTTTGAATAGTTTTTACTCAAGTAAATCATCTGTAGAAAATACTGAAACTGGTTCATAGTCATTGGTATTGTGAGAAAAAGAAAACACATTTGTAAATAAAGGAACACTTACAATATTACTGCTTTGATGTGAAATAGTGATTAGTATTTTTATTGCATTTTTGAGGCGATGATTAAATAATCTTGCTTCAAACAAAAAGAAGTTCAGTTATCAAATACAAAAAAGAAATTTTAAAATTCTGAAAAGTGTCAGTCAATTGAATTTATTTTAAAAAGAAACTTTTCCAAGGAAAGGTCTGTAGGCTATATAAATTCGTATTACAGAGTTTTGTTAGCCATTTGTCATCTTTATGCTGTTAAGTCTTGTTGTCGCACATGAACAGCAGGCATTTCTTTGTGTCCATCAGGCAACAGTCGGCTGACTAAAACAAAAGACTATAAAAGTTAGGATTATGGTGTTGTGTAATTAAATCCTGAAAAGTTGATGTTTCATTTAAATTCATTGTTGATGCATGGATCTCTGAAGGAATGCAGCTTGGATATGCTGCTGCCTTTCTCTTTTGCTGAGCAGGACAAAGTTGCTATAGTGGAATTTCCTGGGTCAGTAGGAGAGTGTCAAGGAAGCCAGGATTTCAAGTCTGGGAGATGTAGCATCTGATGGCATTTGGGAAGTGATCTCAGGATCCTTGATGCCTTAAGCCATAAAACAGTTGGAGTATCTCCAACATTTTTGTCTAGCTTGATTAAACCTGAGTACTGGAAATTGTTATGCTATGCAGTTTGACAGAATCACGACAGAAATCTTCATGGAGGATTTATTGTTGCAAGTACATTTATCTGACGTCATATGCTGCAACTTCAGTAATGCTAAGGATTTGATAAGTATACACTGTGGCATTTCAGGAGGTGACCTCACAGTGGACATAGAATCTGTGGTTTTAAATGTTATCTTTAATTTTAGTATGTTTATGTTTTCTTTCATTAAGTTTTCTAGGCAATTGAATATAATGATGTATTTGTGTTGGTTTGATGTACTATCAAGCTCAGTTTCTAAAAATAGTTAAAAGTTGTTTAAGGATTGATATACGCTAAATTAATCAAATAACTTGAATAACTTTCCATTTAAGGTTTTCATTCCTGAGTTCCATCAGATCAGAATTTAATACCATGGTTTTCTAACAGTTCTAAGAAGGAATAAGAAAACATAGGATGAATGATGTATTTTCATACATAACACAAGTTTTTCTGATATATCTTCTTCATGAAGAGCTAGCGAGTTCTGCAGCAATTTACCAGCAGAAAATGGATTTTTAAACTGTAGAATTTCCATACAAATCGTTTTTGTGGTTGGTTGGTTTGTTTTTGCTTGTTATACAATTTCATGTTTAGTAGTTCAGATTGCTGTAGAATGATTAGATACTGAAGATTAAGGGAGGAGGTGGGTGCAAATATGATTAGATTCTCCCCATTGTTTGCAATATCAGGTTTTTTAAGTAATTCTAAAAATTACCACTTATTATTCAAGCTGTTTTACAATAAACTAAATCCTCTAAGTTACTTCAGGGTTGTTTGAAGAGTGCATGAGCCATTATAGGCTCTGACGTATTGATGCTGAGGCTCTCCTGTTCTACTGTTACTCTCCTTCCTTTTCTCACTTCCACCCTTACCTGCTTCTACGCTGGGTCTGCAGCTGATAAGCATCTTTTTAGACGAATATTGCTAGGCAGGCATTTGTTGCTTTTCAGCCCTGAAGCAAGCCAGGCTATGTTGTTAGTTTGTCAAAGAAAGCATTTTTTGGCTACATTTTTTTTCTTTTTTTTGGTGGGCCTGGCTACGTTTGTTGAACTTAATTTAATTATTTGAAAATAATTGCAGCTATTTTTGAAATGAGGGTATATTGGTTGAATTTAGCTGCCATGCTCCAAGTATTAAATATATCCCTACTTTACATTAAACAGTTTTTATGAAATTATTTCATAAGTATTATTGGAAAGCTTCAAAAGGAATTGGAATGATCATTTCAAAACCTATTTCTGATTACTTAAAAAATGTAAACTACTAATAATGTAGTATTTGGAACTGATTTTAAAGTGATCATTCTGGATACTCTGGAACATACTTCAGCTAGTAGCTAACTTGAAGTGAGGAGGAGAGATTTTTTTCTAAGTTTTTTCTGGATGCTGCTGGTTGTCTCTGTCCAGTTTTTGCCTAAATGAGGTTTGGGTCCACAAAGATAAGGTTAAAGATTTTTAAAGCTAGCACTTTCTTCAACCATTCTAAGAAAAGGAAACATTCCACTAGAATATTTAATCATGACCAGTATAACATATATTGAAGTCTGGATCAGGGTACTGCCAAACAAAATGTATCTCTGGATACAGTATGACTTTTTTTTTTTAAGGTTTGGTGTTTGTTTTTTTTCTGTAGGGAGAAAATAGGAGGAAAAAGGGATACATTTTAATAAATAGTTCTCCACATAACCAGAGATCTGCCATTTCTACATCAGTTATGGGATCTTCACCTACCTGATCTAGTGGGAGGTGTCCCTGCACATGGCAGGGGAGTTGGAACTAGGTGATAACTTGAGGTCCCTTCCAACCCTGACAATTCTATGATTCTATCTATTGTAAGAAAGTAATGCAAAAACTATTATTAGTGGAAAATGGATCGGAATAAGCTGTTAAACCACAAATTACTCCTGAAAGTGCAGCCAGAACTCAAGTAATAGGATGGGGGAAAAGAATCTAGAGTGGTCTGGGAGCTATGAAAAAAAGAGAAAAGGAAAGGGTGATTAAAAAAAAAACAAATAACAAAACAAAACCAAAAAACCCAAACCAAAACAAAAACAAACCCCAAACAAACCTGTTTAAAGCATGTAAAGAGCAGTATTCCACTGTAGATTCTTGATATATGAAATAAGTGTACTCTTCCATTTCAGTGGATTTTTAAATATTTCTAAGAATGAAGCAAAATTACTTAAAACACCATGTTTTGTACCCAGGCTGATGGGGTGGAAGTGAGAGCATTGTTACTGCCAAACTGCACTGGCAGCAAAAGAGGTGGAGGTGCCGTGTGGCTGATGCAGCCGTAGCCTCCTCAGGCTTGTCCTACAACAGCTTGTTACAGCTGCTTCCTGCAGCTTGGGCCAGGTGGTTACACGGGCTCACAGCTTTTATCAGCTTATTCCATGCCCCTTTTCTGACTGTATTTTCTGCTGCTGGTGATAGCACGCCTGTAAGCGAATCGCTTGGTTTTCCTGACAACGCAGTGCGACATACGTGGTATTCTGTATGGTTCTCTCTTGCTTGCTTTTCTTGGCAGCAAAGGAATTTGCCTGTTAGAGAGAAATGTGTCTTGAAAGGGTGTTTTTAATGAGACTTCAGGAGAGCTGGGAGCAGACTTGCAATATTATAGGCTAATCATTGTGCCTAAGATTGAAAGGTCACATGAGATCTTGTTTTATATCCTTAGTCATACACAGATGTATGTGGTTGGGAATTCTGTGTCAACTGCCCTGTAATTTTCACTTAAATAATACTTCAGTGTGTCATTTTCTCCAACAACTAATGTTTTTCTGTGTGTATGAAAAAGGGAAATAATGATTTTTTTTCTTGTTGTTGCATAAATTATTCTTACTATAGAAAAATGTGAGTTGGTGTTCTGTTCTTTCAAATCTGAAAAGTTTATGTACACCTATAGAAAGAGAAGGCTGGTATAGGTGTAACAGAACTGGCATCCTGAGCTCTCTGAGCCTAAATGCAACTTTGCTGTTTTGCTGTTTTCACATTGATGGTCTTTAAATGGTTTATGCAAGAAAGTTACGTCATTTATCACACAAACATATCCTTTTTGTTTTCAAAACTCAACTGTCACCACCTTGCCAATTTGCTCCCTGAGCTTTGCTTTATTTGGCAGTTGTTCTACATTAGACAAATTCAGCATTTAAGGGAAGAGTTCCAAAAGGAGAGTGGAGCAGTCTTCCTCCCACTAGACCGTTCTAGAGAGGTTTGAGGCTAAAATATTTTTTCTGCTTCTTTAGCTTCTCAAGTTGTATATCTTTCTGATCAGGCCTCTCAAGACTGTGGTTAAAGCAATACAGAGAGACTTTTAGTATGACCAAGGGTATGACAGCACTTGTCTGTTCAGCTAAACTATTAGATCACTGTACTAGGCATTTCTGTTCCTATTCTTTACCCTCTTCTTGTACTCTAGAGGGGAGAAAGGAGGCCAAAAATTAATTGCTAATAAATTTGTCTCTCACGAAGGTGAAAGTTAACAGAAAGTGACTGCAATCTGTGAGATGCACTGGTGAACTGAGAGAAATTTAACTTTCTTCCTTCTGGAGAGTAATAAGTTACAGACCTCTTCTATCCTATAAAGGTCCTGCATTCATATCCCAATAGTTCTCAGCTATTAATAATTGTATTTATTACTGGAATAGATGTTCCAAAAAGTGCTTGAGAAGAGGAGAAAAAGCCAGGTGTCTTATAAAACCTCCCCTTAATGAGTTCTACACAAGATCACAAGGTCTCCAGAACTCTGGAAATAAACCTCCTTACTTCAGAAAGCAATCACAAGAGAGAGTGACCTCTTGGTGATAGTTATGATTTCAGTCTCAAGACACAAACATTTCCAGGACTTATTTCATTTTGCTTAAGCAGATGACAGATTTGACAGAAGACATTACATGACACAAGTGATTCTGGGGATACACTGAACTCATTTGCACAGTTCAAAATAATTAACGTGGTGGTGCCTGGCTCCCTCTGTTTTTCTTCCAGTATGCAATTATGGTTTCTGTTGAAAAAAGAAAAAATAAAATCAGAGATCCAGTCTGCCAAGAGTTATTTGGGAATAATTGAAATGTTTTTGTACCACTGTCAAAAAAGAGAATGTTGAATAGTGTAATTTTCCAGGTAATGATTTTTGCCTAGAAGTTTTGTACTGCACTATTGTATTTGCCAGTTTGGATCAGCGCTATGAGCTGGTGTGGGGAAAAGAATGAAACCGTTCTTTCTGTGCTAAAGTTTCTTCATATTTTCTCAGCTAGTACTTTTAAAGTACAAACCTTTTTGCTCATTTGACAATTATGTTCAGTACCTGAGCTGTTCCACTTCTAGCGTCAATGCACTTTCTAAAAGCAGCCAAAAATACAAAGCCTTCCATTTTTTCCAAATATTTCCCATTGACTCTTAGCTCTGAAGGCATTTACCTTCCTCCCAGTACCGGTAGGCAGATTTTCTGGAGTTGCATTGTCCAGTGCATATGCCAGGTACTACAAACTGGACTCTCCCTCCTGTTAATGCAGTTGTCTGTTCCTATATTGTAATTAAATTCTAACTTAATAGTGATAGCCTTTCTTCTTTTTATTTTGTTCTCCATCCTTGTTCTTACTTCCCCTTTTAGTGAAAAGCTGAAAGCAAAGCTGATGCAAGAAATCTTTGGATCTGTTTTTCAGCATTGAGTGCAGTTAAGCCTTTCCCCAGAACAAGCTGATTTGGGAACTATAAAAGCAATGCAACCACGACAGATGGGAACTTAATGCTGGCTTACTGTTTTGAAGTGTACACGTTTCCTCTGCAGGTTTTGCACCCTGTGTGAAGTGTCTTATAACTATTGTTCAGCAGTGGCGTATCAAAGCTAGCTAACCAGCTACAAACAGGGGACTTGCATCTAAACAAGATGTAGTTGTCCTTCGTGGGTGAGTCTCCACACATATGATTGCATGAAGCGTGTCTATTGCTTTAGGGCAGAAGTTTGCAGCTATATTGAGCTGTGACAAAAATGTCAAGGTACCTGATAGGAAAGGGGGAACCTTTAATGCAGATCTTTTTGGGAGAGGGACTACGACTACCTCTCCTGATCCTGACTCATATAAAGACGCAGATTAAAGCTTAGATCAGCCAGATATATTTGGCATTTGAGACTGCAGAAGAGACTACGATGCTGCACTGCACACGAAGTAGCTGCAAGCATACCAAAAAGGCAGCTCCCGAAACACCAAATGATCTAGCCTGTATTTGGACTAATTTTAAGTGTAGTGCTGTCATGGTGAATTGAAGGATGACATCAATGCTCTTGCTTTTGCAACAGAAAATGAGTGGTCTGGTTTTAAATCCATCCTTCATGAGTAGTCTTGTAAATCTAGCTTCTTCTAGAGACTTGAGGAAAAGTTCTGCTTACACCTTTTGATACATCACAAAATGAATAAATAATTGATAGGTGAAACAGCTTTTTCTTTGAAACAAAAATATTCAAGAAGGTACGCTCGCTTGATGAGGATAATGCAATAGCTATAAAATTATGTCATATAAGTAACATTAAAATAAATACAAAATAAATGTAAATGGCATAAAAAGAAAAAAATATACATAGCACTTTTCTGAAGATTGTGAACTCTGTAAATGGATTTGTCCTGAGACTTAAGTCATTAACAGGCACTGACATTCAGTAACTTTGGGCTCATTATTTGTCCAGAACAGTAAACTCATCATTTTGAAAGTCAGTAATGCTGTTGTGCTATTAGATGCCTCATTTGTTTTACCATACTTCTTTAGATGGTAGGGTTTGACTACAACAAAACATTCCAAATGGCAGTTGCACAGGAAATGCTCTAAATTGCCTGGTATACTGCTTGTCTCTCAAGTTTCAAATAAAAAGGAAATATTACATCAGACATTAATGAATCCAGTTATCTTCTACTCATGACCTTGACCTCTTTTGTGCCAATTTTGGTATTGAAATGCTTTCTGTTTAATTTGGGATTGTTGGACTCATTTCCTCTTATGTGCTTTCCTTTCCCATCCATCTGCAAAAGCCCTGTTATAAAGAAATTGAAGCTTTTTTTAGTAAAAAGACACTGACAACCTAAATGAATATTTGCTTCTTAGTTGGCTAGTGTAGTTTTCAAAGTGAAATACTCATTTGCAGGGCCGGATGAAACAAAAACATTCACATTAAGAATGTACTACGTGACTCATTTTAGAAAAAATATAGACAATGCACAGTTCCAGTGCCATAATCAATTAACTTATCACAGAATGGTAGGGGTTAGAAGGGACCTCTGAAGATCATCTAGTCCAGCCGCCCTGCTAGAGCAGGATCACCTGGAGTAGATCACATGGGAACACATCCAGACAGGTTTTGAATGTCTCCAGAGACAGATTCCACAACCTGTCTGGGTAGCCTGTTCCAGTGCTCTGTTACCCTCACAGTAAAGAAGTATTTCCTTATGTTTAGGATTAACCTCCTGTTTACCATTTTTTGGCCATTTCCCCTTGTCCTGTCACTGGACACCACTGAGAAGAGTCTAGCCACATCAACTTATACCCCAGCATACTTTCCCTTGCAACTTTCAACAATTTCTTGCCTCTTAAAAGTTCACCTGGAGTTATGCAAAAACTAGATCTTACTGGTAGACTAGTACTTCAAGTTCTTTTGCATAGATGCCTTGCAAATTTTTGTCCTTCCCTCTTTCCTGCCATCAAAGTGATTGTATGGGTGAAACCAGTACCTTAGATTCAAGAGGTGGTCTCTTCCTGAATCATTTTGGAATTTGAAGTCATTACCATGGGGATAACTTTGGATGATGATTTTGGTTAGACATGTAAGGGATAGTCAGTAAAGAACTAACTTGTTTGCCTGAGGACAAATTAGATTACTTTCCTCACTAGTAGGGGGCAAAATGAATTATCAGACTATCACAAGGAAAAAGGTCAGGGAAATGTTATACAAACAGTAGCTTTCCAGTTTTTCCACCATTTAAAGTAGAAGAAAAAACCCAACTAACAGCTTTACTTGCTACACCAGTGAATTGGACTGAAAAACTTCACAGATAAAAGACCTGCTAAAGGTATGCAGTGAAACAAGTGTCATTTTACTGAATGCTCACTTTCTGAAATATAGTTAACAAGAAGTGATAAATGTAGGGGTTTTTTATAGAGTAGAAGGTGTAGAGTAATTGTTTAAAATTGGTAATTTAGCTGAATTGCTTAATGCTGAATACTTTAAAAATGTTAATATCTTTATACATTCAGTATATCTACTTGATAATGCAGTCACTGCCTGTAGAACAATAAAGTTTAAAAGTCCGAGTGATAACACAGTTATGATATAAGCTAGGGTAGAGAAAAACTGGTGCATCCAATTAATGTTTAGATATTTTATTACAGTATTTATTATATTGACACTTATAACCACTAATCTAAATTTATATACCAGCAGGACATGTTTAGATGCTGAGATTTAATAACAATTAGATGCATGATCTGGTGAAAATCATTGGCAAAGTACCTGGAATGAGAGTGTGTTGAAGTCCATAAACCAGCCTTCAACAGCTGCCACGCTGGTGCAAAGGGATGTTTTCTTTCATAGCTCAATACTGACTTTATTCGGAGTTTGAGGAACTCCTTGGGAGGTGATAAGACAAGAAGGCATGATTTTTCTTGTTTGCTTTATAAAATTAGGCCTGAAACACTGAGATTACTAGTTTTAATTTCTCATAAAACACTGTAATCAGAACAATATTCTAAGATATCTATAAGGAAGGAACAAATTGTAAATGCAAAATGCATTTTGATAGTTGTTTTCTGGTTCCAAGGCTTGTAATTTTATTTAATTGATATCATAGAATCATAGAATGTTTCAGGCTGGAAGGGACCTCTAGAGGTCATCTGGTCCAACCTCCCTACACAAGCAGGGACATCTCTACCTAGGTCAGCCTGCTCAAAGCCCCCATCAAGCCTGACCTTGAATGACTCCAGTGATGGGGCCTCCACCACCTCTCTGGGCAGCCCATTCCACTGATCTATCACCCTCAGATTAAAGAACTTTTTTCTATTATCCAATCTAAATCTATCCTTTCCTAGCTTAAAACCATTACTCCTTATCCTATCAGTACAAACCCTTTTGAATAGACCTTCCCCTGCCTTTACGTAGGTGCCTTTCAGGTATTGGAAAGTCACTCTAAGGTCCCCCCGAAGCCTTCTCCAGGGTGAACAGCCCCAACTCTCTCAGCCTGTCTTCATACGAGAGATGCTCCATTCCCCTGATCATTTTGNGACTGATGCAGTCACTTCATTGTAGAAGGCCACTAGGTTGGTCAGGCATGACTTGCCCCTAGCAAAGCCATGCTGACTACCTAGGATTATCTCCCTATCCTCCATGTGCCTTAGCATATCCTCCAGAAGGATCTGTTCCATGATCTTCCCAGGCACAGAGGTGAGGCTGACAGGGCGGTAGTTCCCATGGTCTTCTTTTTTACCCTTTTTAAAGATGGACACGATGTTACCCTTTTTCCAGTCGCTAGGGACTTCGTCTGACTGCCAGGAGTTCTCAAATATTATGGAGAGTGGCTCAGGAACTGCATCAGCCAATTCCTTCAGTACCCTGGGATGCATCTCATCAGGTCCCATGGACTTATTTATGTTCAGGTTCCTCAGGTGGTGGTGAACCTTGTCCTTGCTTACAGTGGGAGGGACTTTGTTTACCTGTTACCTGTTCATTTGCTTTATTTGCTAACTGCGCTTCCTTTTTAGAAAAGTCTGAAAACAGTGGCAAGTTAACTTATTTAGGATGTGAGAAATGTCATTCATCATTCTCTAACATTTAAATTTAAAAAAATCAGGAATTTTATGCTAAAGATATGGTTGTCTTAAACATGTTTACATTGTATCCTCCTGGCTTTTTTTTTTTTAAAAAAAAAAAGAGATAGGAATAAGGCCATGTATAATTGAAGGACAGTCTGATTCTTATTGCTAATGAAAATTAATATTTTAAAGGAACAGAACAGAAGTCATAAATAAAAAAGAAAGGCACCAAAACCCCAAAGAAAACAAAAAAAAAATGCACCAAAATTATTTGCTGACTGAAATAATATTGAAGCCATTAATTCAAATGGCATAAATTTATATCAGTTCTCTCTGGCTGCAGTATGCTTTATCTTCAATGACACAAGTTTGTATGCTTATTTTGGTTAATTAGGGCAGTAATTTATTAAAAATACGGAAACTACTTACTCCGATACATGGATTTTTAAAAGACAAATTAAGACAAATAGAATGAACATTGCATTCTTTTCAGATTTGAATAGTTTTCAAGAACAATAAAAATATATGCAAAGCAAGTATAAAATGCCCTAATGATGATATTTTTGTTGTTATAATTCAGTAGTGGTGATCAGTTATTACAGGCAAGCAATTAAATCACTTAAATAAAACAGAGTAGTTCTCTTTGTCTTCCCACAGTTTTCTCTGATGAATATACCCCCAATCTTCCCCTACAAAGCCTGCCAAGTGAATGAGTTTTTTGGCATGATGAGAAGGTGTGAAGCACGTAGGTTATTGTAGTTCAAGAAGTTCCAGAGCCACAGTGAACTGTCCCTCAAAATGTAGAGGATTAAATCAGTCCTGAAAGACTAACTTATAGTCATGTATATAGTAGATAGGGCCTTCTTATTTACAGAAATTAAACTAAGATGTACAAAAATATGGTTTAGCTGTGGACTTGTGAAGTGCTGGGGCCTTGGCTGTGGGCTCTGGGTTGGAATTGACCTATGGATGAGTCACAACCCAGCAACATGTTTTGTTCCCCAAGTGGTTTCAGGTCCCAGAGACAGAACCCGTCCCACCTGTGTGAGGCCTCACCTTTCCCCAGGTGGTCATGGTTGGGGTGGTGGGTGAGGCCAGAGCTATATCAACCAGAAACAGACCAGTTTGTGAGAAACAACAAGGAGCTGATCAGCTTGAAGAGAGTTCCTATTGGGGCTAGTTGGAGGAGCTTCTTGGGGGCAGCTTGCTGAGCTCTCTCTCTCAGTGGTGTGTTCCCCCTTGGTTGATTTGTGATGGCAAAGAGCAAACAGATGAAGAATAAAAGATGAAGATCTTATTTGAGATGGAGAAGAGCAAACAGATGATGAAGGTATGCTGAGGGAATGTTGCTGAGTTTGGTGTTGGCCTGAGGAAGAAGAGAGCTAGCAGCACAACTTGGTAGAGTTAACGGTTGGACTTGACATTCTTGAACTTGTCTTTTCCAACCTAAGCGATTCTGTGAAAAACAATTGCTGGGAAATAGTACAATTAACAATGGGACAAATGTTATTGGTAGAAGTGTTTGTGTCTGTGTATTTTTTAATGTTTTGAAAGTGATCCAACATTGTTCTGAAAAATTATTCCATTAGAAAGTATTTTAATGCTGCTGTAACCACTGCAGGAAATGAAAGACTAAAGACTGGTTTTAGTTTTAAAGGTATTTATAGTGAAAGATTATGGGAGTAGTGGTGCTCTTAATACTCGCAAAAGTTAGAATAGATAATAAGTTAAAGCCAACTTAGGAAATCCCAATAATTAGTGGTCCTTGCTTTTGTCCTTATATATTCTATAGGGAAAGAATAAACAGTCTGTCAGTAAGTCTTTTCTCCAAATACAAAAAAAATATTTTACTTCCTCAGGTCAGCATACAGGCTGTGATTTTAAGAGAAGCCAATGCATTTAATGCCAAAGGAGATTTTCAGTGGGAAATCTGATAAAAGCTGAAAAGAATTACTCTCAAATTTTAAAGTAGGGACAAGAAAGTGATTGTATAGCCAAATCAGGGTAGGGTCTAGGAGCATTACATTGGAAGCATTTTACTTTTATTAAGTAGGTCAACACCAGGGATAATCAAGGAGAACGCTCTAGGAAATGTGTTTCTTGAACACCAGTCAAGAATAAGATTTTAGCAGATCAGTTTCTGCAACAAAATTGATGAAGTATAAGCCACAGAGATTTGTAATCATTGACCTAGAGAATATGGATCCACAGAAAGTGAGGTGATGAGATTTGTAAAAAAGGTCATTAAACTGGTCACAAATCTTTGTGAGATAAATTTAGAAACAGTGAAGAAAAATAATGCTTGTGGAAAGGATAAAATAGAAAAGAATGGACTATTGTGTAATTAATGAGAGAAAATGTTATTTTTCTTTTTTTAGATTAAATGATTGTATCATTTACAGAAACAAGAACCAATTCCAAAAAAGAAAATGTTCATGGTTTGAAATTAGTTTGTAACTGTGATGCTGTGGTAGGGAGTGAGAACTACTTTTTCCGATAGATGTTTCTACCAAAAGAATTTCCATCATGCCAAGTGGCTAGCTGTGCAGTAAGTTATAGGGAGACCTGGGTTATTAAAAAAAATAATAAATTAACACTGTAGCTACAGGATTTCTAAATGTTCAGAGGCAGAAAATTTGGGGAATCTAGTATGTAAAGAATCAGTTGATTGGAAACTATTGTACTGGAGACAAAGTTTGCAATAGTGTGAGCTGGATGTAGCTTCTAAGCAGAGAACTGTTTGCTGGCCTAACTCCACTCATTTAGTTCCTGTTTCAGTTATAGTTATGAGTTGAGGAATATATTTGGCTTCTAAACTTTACAAACTGATCTAAGCACCATTGATTCAAATAATCATTTGGATCGGTGTATGGAGAGTTCTATGATGGTATGGTATTGGCTCTTTTCAATATTTCCATTTGCTTTTGCATTTATCCAGTTTCTTCACAGTATTGCTTTCTGTCTGAATATTGTAAATTATAGCACTGTGGTTTTGTGATAAGACTTGGGCATTTTGACAGATGTGGAGATGTTTTTGTAAGCAATATGATCTACCATGCCTGAACTAGATCAATAAAACAGCATCAGTGTTATTGTTTGTAGCTGTTACGCACATAGCTGTGCTGTACTTGCCCATTTTTGCAGTTGCAGATCTGTGCAAACAGTGAAGTTGCCTAGAAATAGAAACAGGCAGTAAATGATTCTACCACAGAACCTTCTTCTCCTGCTTTGTTCCATTTTCCTGTCTAAAATGCATGCAAACAAAGATCATTAATTATGTTGCAAATTCAGATACTTAACAGTTATAAAATGTCATATTATAGTGCAATCAAACTATTTCAGGAGCTGTCAGGCTGCATCTTGTCAGGACAATTCCTCTGGTCTGAAATCTGTCTTCTTCCCTCTGGTTCCCCATTAAAGGTGCAGGCTGAGGCATGGATGAATGGTCAGAGGCCCAACAGACTCCCAGGCTCACATTCTCTCCCCTGCAAAAAATGGTAGCAGGAGTAGCAGCCATTGGTGTGGGAGTTTGTCCTTCAGTCCTCTCTGACCCAGGTTAGAGTACCTCAAGTAAAATCAGGCAGTGGAAGGCAATGTGCATCTGTTCCCCTGGCAGCAGTGTGTTTACCTCCTCCTGAAGATCTGCAAGAAAGTTTCCTTCAATGCAATTTTCTGGTACCACTAGAACTTCCAGTTGATTGTCCTCTTAAAGTAGTTGAAGGCTGTTAATGGATTAAAGGGTGTATCCGTTACACTGTCATTTTGTTTCTACACCCCATGGTTTTGCTGGGAAAGGTTGGTTATATCCTGAATCCACATTTAGTTGTAGTTCCTCTTCTATGAATTAGCAGAAGGTCCGTTGTTATCCAGTCTCAGTTCCTCAACCTGTTTGGTGCAAGTGGCTGACACAGACCATAAAACTCCATCCAAGTGAATGCAACTTTTATTTTAGTTTAATTTCTTAATTGGTTGTGAACCAAACAGGCTGTAGTAGCAGTGCTATATGATCATGGAAAGAATTGTATTTTTGTGGGTTCCTCCTTTTTTGATAAAGAAGAACTGAGTCTTCAGAGAAACTTGATGTGCTTCTATTTGAATATGTCATACAATCAGGCATGGAATATTTAATGCATTTAGAATGTTTTCATTTTTACTGGAAATTGAGCTGACTTCAAGCCAGTTGTTGCTGAAGATGCTTATTTTTCTCTTTGGCGAGTAGGTCGATCATTAACAGAGAATGATAGGGGGGTTGTTTGGTTTTCCCTGATGTATAGAGAACTTTCCAGGAACATGTGCAGAACTGGATTGGATGTCTTTCAAGAAAATACATATACTGAAAACAGACTTCTTTATATGTGATTGCCTTTCTTTGGGAGAGCTAAAGTTTAAACACTTTGCCTGTGTGTCATATTTCTAATGTGCTTACCATCATATACTCTATGGTTGCTGGGTCAGGCTCAGCTACTGGAAGAATGTGTATTTCTTGCCAAGTCATTTTTCAACAGAAACTACTGGATATCAGTCAAGGTTTCACCATATAGAGGAGCTATTCTTAGGTAAAAAATAATTTAAAAAATTAAGTAGGGAAAACAATGGGTGTCCCAAGATGTTATCAAGACATTCTGATCAAATTCAGGACAAAAGAGACTGAACTTTGCTGTCTTTTATACTTCACCAGTTAACTAGAGATGTTCTTGAGATTTGTAACTGAGTAAGAATAGCTGAAAAACAGATTTCAGCAAAAGACCGCTTTGTTGAGGTACACACACACAGAAAAGAGTTGGCTATTTCGAATACTGCAAAAAGCTGTTATTGATTAAAGCAGCTGAATATCTATGGTTTCAGGTTACAGGCATCCAGATAAGACTAGGCATTTTCAAATATTTTTATATTTTTTTCCTCCTTGCAAGTATGTAAGGACATCTAAACATGAAAGAATTATGCTTGGTATGATTGCCAGTAAAAAAACTTCACTGAGGTGCTTGAATACATCACATTTTGTTTTTTGTTGTGGTTTTTTCCTTGTGATTTCTGTTTGTGTAACAGAATACCATCCATTCTTTACCTTAGGTAGGAGGAAGATGAAAATGTGCTTGCAATTAACAACATGCTCTTAAGAACTTTTCCTCTGAAATTCTTTGTTTTCTCTTAAGTATTTGTTGTTTACATTCTTAAGAAATGACCGTCTAATTCCTAAGTCCTAGTTAATTTTTTTGCCATATATAAATGCTTATCTTGAATATTTAATTATTTATAGTATGTTTGCTTATATGTTTTCTAATAAAGTTTGAATGAAGCATTTTCCGCTATTTACAGACAATTTGTCCTTTTTTTTTTTCTTATGTTTATATATGTATACACATCATTCTACAATTTACCGTAAGAGAAATGCAGGTGTGTGTTATATAGTAGGTAAACTCAAGTCTACCAGCAATAAAAAAAGGACAGAATGTTTCTGATAGATAATTCTTCTTGAGCAGTTTCCAGGTGGAATACAGTATAGGTTAAATGGGTCATAAAGAGGCATGTATGTTTGAATATCATACCTAAACTAATGATGAAATGCTGCCCATAAAAGTTATTGAACTAAAGGTTTCAGCTTGACTATCCCCTTCTGCTTGTGGCTTTTCTGAGGAAGAACTACATCTCTTGAAGAATATAGCTGTTATATATTACAAAGCACAAATATTTAACATAATTTATTCTATGTAACACTTTATTGTAATGCCTGATGAAGACAGGGAGGAGAGATCACAGTACACCAGAACAGATTGTTCCTGGCCCAAGATCAGTTGGATCTTTATTAAATATTACAAGCAAATACCTCCTTGTGCCAAAAAATGGACACAACCTGTGTTTAAAAATACGTTTATTTGCTTATGCCTTTAAAGGGAGTAACAACCTTAAATGTATCAACCATGATACATTTTGGAAAATTTTGTAGGCATAATCTGTCTTGGAGAGAGTACTGCATTATTCTCAGGGTGATGTCAGGTGCTGACAATGGAATTAAACTTTTTTGAACATGCTACAGAGACGGCTGTTCTGAATAAGCCTCTACTAGCCGCCTTCTCAGCCTGAAAACTTTAGACTTTAAAGAGTTTGCTGAGGGATATAGCTGATGCCAAGTGTCTTTAGCTGTTTAGGGGGAGAAGGAAATAGGAGACAGCAGAGGAGAAACCATAAAACAAACATTGTGTGCTCAATACTATGAGTACTCATGCTCTTGAGAAACGAAACATGTTAACTGAAGAAGCCATCAAAATAAGCTACTAGAAAGATACTGTAGGGTGGATAGTGCAGAATCCAGTACAAGAAGACTTTTTTTTCAGTTCAAGGAGACTTCTGTATCCAATCTAAGGTGGGAGGGAAAAAAAGCAAAATAGTAGTTGGGGAATTAGTCTGCTGTTTATAAAGGGATTATGCTAATTTGGAAGAATATGGGTAGAAAATTTTTGTTTTCATTTCAATTAAAGGAAATCAAATCTTTTTGTTTGTAAAGCTGGTAGAAACTAGGGCCAATTTCTTCTGACTTCTTTAGAAAAGCAAATAATCTTGAACACTGAACATTGTGATTTCTTTCAATGTAGTGATTACATAAAATCAAGAAGTTTTTATCTAAACATTGGGCAGGGTAGCTAAAGCACTGCTTTCAGTGCAGACTTAGCTTTGAAAACTTTCAACCTGAAGTCTTCTCCTTGAATATTTCAGTTAATTTTGTTTCAAGTGCTGCTTGCTTTAGTAGTTCTAAAGTTGCATTGCCTGTTAGCAGTTTCTCTCTGTGAAGCATCCTGACATCTTTGCAGCTCCTGTGTTCCAGGTGCCCTGTAGCCAGTGATTTGCAATACAGTTTGCTTTAAGAAATTTTAAATCAGCTGTTAGTTCCTAGGGAGCTGTGTGACACATAGTCCTCCAGTTGGTTTAAATATACACAACATTGGAGGTCGGCTTTATCAAGCAATAATTTCATTGGAAGGATGACCGAAAGGGCGATCTTGCTAAGTGAGCAAAAATAGAAGTCTTCAAGGCTACAAGATTTTAAGGAAAACAAGACTTGTATTTGAATGAGAGGTAAAAAGAGGGTAAGATTTTTGCCCTTTTAAGCATTGAACTTCAGCAGAGTTCTCAGAGAACATTTTCATCCTCCTGAGAATGTGAATAATGTAAAAACTCCAGTAATTAGCACTATTCATTTTGGCATCTTTGCACAATAGAAGAAATGATCCTTTTGAGTTTCCATGAATCACAAATCATACTTTATAATAGTGATTGCTGTAATAAATTTTCCTCAAGTATTTAATGTCATAATTCCCCTTTGAAAATTAGATAAATGCAGAGGAGGGTTTATTTCTTGATGTTGAAATAGATCCTTGCTTACTAGCTTTTGTTTCGTGTTTGGATGCTTTAGTTCTTGACTGTTTAGAGATTTTCATCATTTAACAGAAATATATAATTTATGAGCTTTTCAAAAGTATAGCTCATTATTTCTTTAAATTCATTTTAGTTTCCAAGCAATCAAGTCCTGTCTTAAATGTCAAGACGCTGTTCTGAGTAATGGTTAAATGTAATAAGTCCAAATATAGCGGGTCTGTATCTTTTTATCTAGTGATAAAACTGGCAATCAATAAAATAATCATTATTTGATTATAATCTCCATCATGAAGTTTAGATTAATCTCAATTTTTAATTTTTTCCACATTTTATCCATATTTATCAACCGAAATTATTCTCTTCCAGTAAGCAAAACTTTACTGCATTGTTTTATGAAAACTTTTTATTGCTTCATAGTTTCTGATATTGCTTCACTGGAAGAGTAAGTATTTTGACTATTGGTTTTTAGAAGACTGGGTATGTCTCAGTTTGCCTCAGCGGTCTTGGTTACAGGAGCTCTTGGGTTGACAAAGAGCTGTGGAAACAAGTTTGTTTGATTGTAAATATTTTTTTTTTCTTTTTTAAAAGTAATTTTACCAGAAGAGCGTAACTCAGGGTGTAATTACATATCCACAAGGTACTAAAATACTTATAATACATTAGAAAAGCTTGGAATATCTGATCTAATTCACAGGAAAGACAATTTAGAAAACCCTAATTATTCTGTTTAATTATCTGTATTTGTCATCTGCTTTCTAACGTGTATATGCTTTCTGAATTTTTAGACACTATGCAATATGTGTTTTCTTCAAGGCAAATGCAGCTTTTACTAATAATTCTGTATTTCTGTGTTACGAAGTACATAATTGCAGGACAAATAAGCTGTGACAGTTACTGTCACAATACTTCTCAAATTAACTTGGGCTATAGTTCTTTCTTGTGCAGCGTTTTTCAGGCTCTAATGTTAGATAATGTAATTTGGCAGAGGACAGTTTAAGAAATAATAAAGCCACTTAAAGTTTTGAAGCTTCAAGAATATGTACGTTTTCTGTTAGATAAGTATCTTAATATCACTGCCCTCAAAAGTAAATATTTTAAAGCATTTAGAATTAGATCTTAAATTCCATGAAGGTTTGAATTAATTTAACAATGAATCTCTGGACATTTTACAGAAGTCTGTAAATATTGCAGGTTCCACAACAGCTTCTTGATGCATAAGTGTGAAAATTGTCCACTTCTTGTTTCATAAATACTAACCAGTAGAAACTCTTTATCTCTGTGATCAAGGCTCTGTGGTAAGGAGTCAAAGGAGGTTTTTGATGATAAATTTTCCGGTTTATTCATAATTTGTAAAATAATCTTATGAATATAATGAGGACTTTGTAATTGTACAACCACAGAGTCACATACATAGTTGCTGTTACTTTTACAGAGCTTTCCTCTACTTTGTTTTTGAGTAGATAGCATAGATGAGCCCAGATGGGCCATAAACCTACTAAATTCTTGGAAATTGTAGAAATATGAGATAGGATTGTTTTCCCTACAGATACATTTTTATTTCTTACCCCCTTTGTCTTCAAAAACCTTTTTTACAAGCAGATGAACAATTCCTGCTGTGTCATTGTGCCATCAGGTGCCTCAGTGCCTGACCCAGAAGCTATGACCCACTTAGGCAGCCTCAAAACTGCTGTCCATACTTTGGCACTTAAAGAGATACATAGATTGTGTAACTACAATCAACCAGATTGCAGATGCCCAGAGTTGTCACTTCTTAAAAAAAAAAAGAAATAAATTATCTATTTAATTTTAATCCAGAATTAGTATGATAATGTTTCAATATTTTTGGGGGGGGGTTGCAAGACTTTCCTTCTCCCTTTCTTAAGGATGTATTTAAATTTTGTTCCTAGTATACTTTTGTCAAATGAGGGCCTAGGATTGTAGGTTTTTAGCAGATACAACAATAGGTTTCACTGCTACGTAGTTTGTAATTTTCCTGAGATTAGCAAGCAGAGCAAAAAGGGAGAAATTTATTTTAGTTTTGACATCTGAAGGGAAAGCTTCCTGTTTGTTATATGTTTGTATATACTTACCTTCTAAACCTAAACATGGGTCAAGAGTGGCCTAAGCGAGAGCCTGAAAAGCTGAGCAAATAGTGGCCAAAAGAAGCAGAAGATGCGTTAAGTGAGTGAAGGGTTAATATTCTTTCTTTTTTCTGTAAATGATAGAAGATGATATTGGTGCTAGGGAGTGTAGCCCTGTAGGTGGGACAAAGCAGGGGGAAATATAGAGATGGATACAGAAATGGTGGTGTTTTAATCATCTTTGAATACATTATTAATTTTCATAAAGTATCATTTGTCAAAGCTTATGAACTGTAACTAGCAGTCATTGATGCAGATGCTGAAGCTTGTTCTTTTTACAATACAAAGGAGGAAAACATTAAAGATTTGTTGTATTCTGGTAAATAAACGTATCCACAGAGCACACAATTGGCAGGAGAATGACAGGAAGAAGAACAGAGCTCAGGGAGCAGCCAGAGTACAAGAACAGCAGAGTTGTGACATGAACTTGCTGATTATAAAACATACAAAGGTACTGGATAGAAATAGAAAGGCAAGGAAAATGGGAATAGGTAGTGAGGTGGAGCATGAAGAGATCAGAATGCTGTGTGGGATTGTCAGAAGGAATCTTCAGACTTGGAAGATATACAAGAAAGACGTAAGAATCACAAGAACATCATGAAAATGTGTGTCTGGAGGTTCCATGTTAGGTAGGACCAAAAGGTACTTTTCCATTCATGCTCTCTTGTCTGTGTGGAGTTGAGGTATTGGCTGGGTACCTCATGCTGGACCATGGCAACAGTGGGAAAGTGGAATGTGTGACAGTATTAATTTCCTTTGGCATAAATCAAGCTAAACCCATGTTAAATATGGTAAAATTGTGTAAGAAGTAGGACATCTTGGAGAAGGAGGGCAAAAGCTGGGCAAGATAATACCACAGTCAGCATGTTGGTCAGGGTTAGGTTGTGTTTTATGGCTGTTAGGAGCTTTCATGTAGAAAGCACTCTTGGGTGAACAGTCAGCACTGGAGTCCCAGAGATATCAACTAGGCTGAGAAGTGGGAGAAAAATAGAAAAATCTTGTCTAATCTTTATGCCTACAAAATAAAGAGGAACATCAAGTGTACCAGGATAAATCAAAGGGTATGAGGGAATACAAGATGCTAACAAGGGTAGAGATGGTGATACTGATAAATGCATGGCAAGTAATCGGGTACTAAAGTAGTAAAACCTAATATTTTTAATAGGGTGTGGTCAGTGGGAAACAGCTGAATACCTGGTTACTAGTAGGAGAAGACAGGAAAACAAGATAAATGAGCTACAATTATTGATGCAGTCTGTGAAACAAGCTTTTGAGTAGAGGAAAGAAATAGAGCAGAACAATTTTGCCTGGAGCGCTAAAACTGGAAGTGCTCTAGTTGGAAAAGTTGGGTAAGTGGAAAAGTGGTGCAGTCACATTGTGTATGACTGACACAAAAATCTAGGAAGGAGTGAGAAGAAATAGCTTGGAAGAAATAGAATGTGGTCTATGGGTTGAGACTATATTGAGGGAGATGTTTTATTGGGGCCAGCAATATTGGGTTTGGATATGGACAGGCCTATGTTATTGAGTGGAGAGATACAGATGAAGTTAAATAGTTGTTGCACAAAACAAAAGCGTGGTGCTTCTTTCAAGAAGTTTTTGATAAGTAATTAGTATCTTGCTCTTTTCGAAAGACGCGTTTGGGCCTTTTTTGTTTGGTTCTGAAGGGATTTTTTTTCTTAAATAAGGATCAGGAGATCCTTCAGATGAAATGGAAGGAAAAAATGTTTGCATATAGTTACATTTCTGCATAGGGACATTTTTTTGAGAAAGTAAGTAAACTATTTCATCTGTAATGAAGAGGTTAAGAAGAGAAAGAAGGATGTGAAGGTCTGTCATACACTTACCTCAAATGCCAAAAGCTACCTGAAGATTGTATTTTAACACAAGGGACAAAACTTGGAGGGAAGGACTTCAGGACAGTTGGACAAATAAAAACTTAAAAGCAGTACAATAAGTAGGTTGGGAAATCAAATAACGTTATGTCATAAAGTAAATGACATCTCTGACAAGAAAGTGTAAGAGTGTAATACAATAATATTTCCAGAGATTAAGTACAGAGATAGGGTCTGACTGAAAAGAAAAAGTCATAGAAGAAAAGGATGGTAAAAAATGTGAAGAGGATAAAGAGATTGACATTTATGCAGGCTCAAAATCAAAGCTATTTTATCATCATAGTGATATTACATATATGTTGAACATAGAAGCAAAGCAAGGATATGTAGTGAGAATTAATTATGGAAATGACATTCAGGGTGGAAAAAGTCCTTAATAGATTTTGTGTACTTAAGTCCTGGATAATTACCAGCTGAGTTTGATTAGTGATAAAAGCTCTAATGTGATCATTTCAAATTAACATGGCATACTTATCCCAAACACAGGCTACCTGTTGTGCTTAATTTTGTATGAGAGATTTGAGTATGAGATGGGGAGAATGAAATGTTGTTTCTAGAGCTGTCTTTTCCTGTTTTCATGTGTCAATAACGTAGTCTTTCTTCATGATATAAAATTCCTTTTTTTTTGTTGTTTCCAGACCAGATTAATGTATCTCTGTGAACAGTGTTTTTTGACCTAAGAACTCATTATCTATGGCAGCTCAAGCCTCCAGGAAAGGGTTTGTTATCTGGTGGGGGGGTGATCTGTTAAGCGTAATGTCTTTACATGTTGCATATAGAAGAATTCATACATCATTTACAGTTGTGAAGTTTAGTTGATTTCTGCTGTAGTTCTATTTGACAACTGCCAAGACAGGGATTTGAGGCTCAAGTTAAACTAAGACACCACATCTTAGGTCTTTTGACAGTGTTGAAAATATTCTATATTTACATAGATGGTTGGGGATTTTTTTCATGGTATTTATGTTGAAGCTCGCTTGGCAGTGTCCTCTTCTTCATGTTATTGATTTATTGTTCTGTGGTTAAATATTAGCTGTGCAATAAGTTAGGATTCTCATTTTGTCGCTACTATACAACCCATATTTTATTTATTTCTTCAAGTGTAATTCAGAAAAGTAGAATACAGCAATTTTTGAGTAACTTATTTTCTATGCTTCACTAGTAGGCAGAGCTATTAGAGCTTATTTTTTCAACATGTAAGAGAGTGCATAAACCATGGATTTTAATAACTTTTAAGTTCATTAGCATGTACTTTTTTTTTTTTTAGGGAATGTGTAATATATGTTCTACCTATATTTTCAGTGTTTATTGGAACTCTGAACAGAGTGCAGTATTTGTTTTGGGAAGGGGGAGAGTTCTACTTGCTAGTAGTCATTCTCCTACAACATGTCATTTACATTATGCTTTTCTGTTTAGGAAGTATAGAAAAGATATGGCTATAAAATTTCCAATAAAATATGTTACTCTTGAAAAACTGTTTGAATTCCAAGTTGTCTTTTGGAACAACAGAAATTTTTTTTAAAGAGGCTAAAACAAGAACAAAATGTTTTGATTGGCTTAAAACATTTTCTGCCTTCCATCTCCTGTTCTTCTCAAAATATTATTTTGCAGGACATATTTAGGATTTTCTGGCTTTGCTCAGGCTTAGAGTCATTATTATTTTTAAATTTTACAACTATAGTTTACTACTTTGCCTGGTCTTGTAAAATGATAACCCAAGGAATTGGACAATTTTTCAGTTTAATTTTTGTTGCAACAGAATATAGAAAAGTGTGCTTCTGCATAACATTAAAACATTTCCACAGAACCAAAAATACAAAATATGATTTGTTAACATAATTTGTAGACAAGTAAACTCTGCAATTAAATATTACTTTAAAGGTTTTAGTTGAGTCTTGACTCTTTTTGGATTGCTTGGAACTGTGTAAAGGAATGCAATTTTATTAGTCTATCCCTTTCCTTACTACAAATGCATCTCAGCCATTTTCTTGGGGTAGGTTTCTGGATAATGTCTAGGAACAGGTCTCTGAAGATAATTTTATGAGAGAGAATGTGAATAAGATTGAATATTTTAAATAATAGTATTTAAAATTAGGAGGTTAAGTGTGGATTTAAAGCCTAAATTATTGCTGCCTGTTTTGATTTGTTTCTAATTAAAAGAATGAAGCTGCCTAATAAATCCCATTAACATCAATAGAAGTTACAAGATGCTTAGCAGTTTAAATCACACAACTGAATATTTTAATTTTACACAAGTATTTGAATTATTGATATAGGTTGTGCAGACAGATTTAGAAAGTGAGAAAAAGAGGTGATCCAATCCAATTTTTCCTTTTGTTAGGGAATCTTTGCATTCATTTTCCATGCTGAGAACCTGTCTAGCTCCTTCTGTAAATCTTTTAGTTATATGCAAGACTTGGATAGATGAATCATGTGAAGGCAAATAATTTAATATTCCCTTATTTATATCTCTGGCCTTAAATCTGCTGGTTTTGGTGATGACTGGTATCGGGAGTTTCTCCCTTATCTTAAAATTTCTAACCAACTTTCTGGCTATAGATACCTTCAATATTTTATTTTTCTTGGAGTTGGAAATCTGTGTGCAGGCAAGGGGTTATGATGTGGTGGCAATTACAGATGCGTGGTGGGACAGGTCACTTGACTGACATGTGGTCATGGGTGGCTATATCCTTTTTAGGAAAGACAGGCCAACAAGACGAGGTGGTGGAGTTGCTTTTTACGTGAGAGAGCAACTAGAATGTATTGAGTTCTGTCCAGGGGAGGATAAGGAGTGAGTTGAGAGTTTGTGGGTGAGAATTAAGGGGCAGGCTGGCATGGGTGATACTGGTTTGGGTTCTATTACAGGCCTCCTGATCAGGATGAGGAAGCTGATGAGGCCTTCTACAGGCAGCTGACAGCAGCCTCGCAATCTCAGGTCCTGGTTCTCATAGTGGGTTTTAACTACCCAGATATTTGCAGGAAGGCCTATACAGCTAGCCATTCACAGCCATTGGAGGTTCCTCCAATGCATCAATGATAACTTCTTGATGCAAATGGTGGATGAGCCAACTAGAAGAGGAGCACTACTGGATCCTATACTCACTAACAAGCAGGATCTGGTTGAAGTGCCTTGGATGCAGTGACAATGAGATGATGGAGTTCAGGATTTTGTGCGGTAAGAACAGAATACCAAGTAGGATCACAACCCTGGACTTCAGCAGGGGCCGACTTTGGACTTTTCAAGCAATTGCTAGGGGAGATCCCATGGGACAGGGTACTAAAGGTAAAGGGGCCCAAGATAGATGGTTTATAGTCAAGGGCCACTGTGGTGGGTTTACCTT
>VYZX01027432.1:27438-56966 GCA_013401335.1 Brachypteracias leptosomus | reverse complement strand
GTCCCTGCAGAGGATGATAAACACTGCATTTGAGGTTCAAAAACAGAAAGGGGGAATTGTGGAGGTTTGCAGCTGGACTGCAGGCCTCAATAATATTTTTGACCTTGACGATTTGAAACCGTGTCCATGAAAATGAGAGATAAGCAAGTACAAGGACAAACATGCAACCACAAGATAGGGATGTTGTCCTAACTGTGAGCAAGAGTATGCAAAAGCTATGAACCAATAGACAGTATGCTAGTAATATGCTTAACCAACAAATGAAGTACACAATATGCAACCTTAGGGATAAAAAGGACTGTCTGCAAGAAATAAATGGCAATGCTTGGATTACATTAGTCCGCGTACGTATTGTCCATTGATCTCCCACAGAAGAGCACATTTCTCTAACTCTTCAAGTGGAGCCTAAGGTTATAGGACAGCACTGCAAAGGTAAGCAATCTTTTTGTAAGATTGTCGCTTTGGTGGGTGTTAAAAAGATCACTTCTAGGACAGTAACAAGAAGCATTTTAATTTCTACATGCTCCTAGTCTTGACCTGAGGTCTCTACAACTGTCAAACCACATCCATAGATTCTTACTGCACCAAAGCATAGAGTTCATGACATTGCTGTTGATTTTATGCCTTGTAATACGCATTGTTCAAAACACATGAACAGAAAGAACAGAGTAAGTGGCTTGAAATTATTGCCTAAGTAATGAAGTGCAGTAACTGACATTGTTATTCTTTTCTCTGCGTGTAGTAATGCATACAACTCAAGCCGAGGATTAGGATCTCATTTTGTTAGATGATTTATTAATAGAAAATGGAAAGAAAATCCCAGTCCCCATGTTCCTACATGTGTCTGCTTTTGGAAAAAGACTGTCTACTCTCCATTATCTTTACCACAACTTTGGCAATTGTGTTTAGCTGGAGTAGTGGCAACCATCTCTGAAGCACATCAAATCCAAGAGCTACATAGATGGTAGAAGATGTATGCAGCAATTCCATTAAAAATAAATATAGTCAATGGGAGGAGGTTATAGGTGAAGGTAACACACTGGACCAGTGAGAAAAGGAAAAGACAAAGCCTGAGTAGGAGTTTGTTCTAGGAGGACATTTAGACAATCATAGAATAAAAATAGCTAAATGAAGAAAGCTCCCCCTTCCAAAAAAAAAAAAATGGAACTGGCAAAAGAAATACGTGTTTTGAAATGGTAACAAAAGAGTGAATTATGATTGAGAGCTGAGAAGCTGAATGAAAATACTAAGGTCAATGGGATAGTAGACAATGGTAAGAGGAAAAAGTTACAAGGAGCCTAGTCATTTGATAACAGCTATAAGGAACAAAATTCAGGAGTTATTGAGAAAGAAAGAAAGAAAGAAAGAAAGAAAGAAAGAAAGAAAGAAAGAAAGAAAGAAAGAAAGAAAGAAAGAAAGAAAGAAAGAAAGAAAGAAAGAAAGAAAGAAAGAAAGAAAGAAAGAAAGAAAGGAAGAAAGGAAGGAAGGAAGAAAGAAAGAAAGAAAGAAAAAGGAAGAAAAGACTGAGAACAAAAGGAAAAGTTAAAAAAAAAAAAGGGGGGGGGGGGAGTTTGGTTCTGGAACACCAAAGAAGCCAAAGAAGGAATAAGAAGTTGGAATAAACAGCACTACAGAAATCAAGAAATAGCAAGTTCTACAAAACTGTAAGTATAACAATCTAAAAATCAGAGTATCCTTTCTTTTCTCTGAGGCACAAGAACAATTTTATTACCTGATTGGTTTGATGCATATATGAAAAGAGATTTTGCAGGATGAGAAATATTTCAGTTACCACTTGAGAAAAATACCCTTGTTTTTGAAAAAAACATGGAAGAAAATATCACTGGTGATGAAGCAAGTGGGAGTAAAAATGGAAAGAGATCTGTATTTGTGATTATCATCATACATTTTAGAAGCTAAAATTTGTACTTCAGGACATGTGGGAAAATCAATGAGAAATAATATAGATATGATATTAAAGACAAATAAATCATCCAAATTTCCATTAGAAGAACTGGTGTTTGATAGTGAACAGTATTTCCAAGAGCTACACAGTATACAGATATAATAAAAAGCTTTTTGACTCTGAAGCCCCAAAATGTCTCTAAAAATAAGATGTAGAGAATTAAAGCAGAAGACAGATGCATAGATATGCTTGCCTTGAAAATAAGAAATTCCCTAAATGCTCAATTACTTTCAAATGGTAGTTTTAATACCTAAAGCAGGTTTTAGGATTTTTTTTCCCTCTAATATGAATCAACAAAGTGTTCAGCTCACCTCAAACAACAATTTCCAGGTTAGGGCTCACAGGGAGGAGGTGCAATCACTGAAGTAGATGATCATGGGATAGATCACTGTGTGGCCACAGTATCTACTGGACAAAACCCTGTAGCCTGTGTTTTCAGGTGCTGGTATCACTCCAAATTCCTGAGGAACATGGAAACCCAGGCTTCTCCCCAAAGCAAGAAACTACCAGTTTGCTGGGAGCCACCCCTGGAGCTCTGCCAGGGAGGGAGCTCCTCCTGTGCTCTGGCCTTGGCAGGCACTGGCAGATGCTGCCATCCATAGAGAGAGCTCCCCTCTTGCCATAGCTTGTGCAATACAGTAAGAAAGACATAAATGATGGCTTTGGACATCTTACATTCTAGAGCAAAAACTTTTGTTAATGTGGAAATATGGAAAATTCAGTAAAGGACAGCAGCCATGGAGTACAGAGAGAAATGAACTGCGAGACAACATTAAAGGCTGAAAATCTTATCCTCACCTCAAGCGAGAAGAGACCTCACCTTTCTCAGAGTGAGGATCTGCTGGGTTCTGCAAGATGTGCTCAGGTGAGAGAATATTGTTCCCGGCAGCCATGTCCTGCAACTTTCTGTGATTAAAAGGATAAGGGTGTCCTATATCCTTGTGCCCATGAGAAGCAAAACCAAGCTTCCCAGATCCTGTGGCTCAAGGCCCTCCCTGTTGGATCCTTGTGCCAAGCACAAGAGAAAGTATCTAGTGACACCTAACTTCATGCTTGTACAAATAGGTTAAGATATGGCTGCACCAGGTAGCTAAATTGCTCCAGGAGTGCTGCTGGTTGTCCAAGAGGAGTTATTCCTCTCCTTGGAGAGTCATAGGCTACCTGAGGGTGTCTGAACAAGCCTCATCTTCTAAACTTGCATAGAGTTCCCACTTGTAGCTCAAGGATTTTAAGAAGTTGTTGAAATACCAGCAAGCCTCAAGCTGCAGATTCCACACGCCTGTTGTGAGGAGCCTTTGCAAAACTGGATCAATTATTGCAATAATTTGATTTACTAAGGAAAGGAATTTGGTACCTCTGTTCAACCCCTATTGTGCAGTCTACCTCTGACTGCTTGGATTTATAGTCTCTTTTCTTTTTCTGACCAAAGACAAATTCACACATGTCCAGACTCTCCATTTTCCACTAACTAGCAGAAAGATGACTCATTAAATGTATTCTTTGCACTAATGCACTAAGTACTCATGCAGTCTCTGAACACATTCCAAAAATTACTGAGTGCAGAAATTGAGAAACTGCTCTTATCCTAACAGCTTTCATCCTTTTCGTCAGGTCTTTTAACTGTTCACTACAATTCTAGGGAATTAAACAATAAGCCTGGAGGGCACTGTGTGTGAGGGAGCAGTGTCATTTCCTTGTAAACCAGGAACTTAGTCTTTTGAGGGCATCTCTGCATATCCCTGTCATCTAATATGCCAGAAGACACATGTCATAAGGGCTGTGGGGATCTGAGAAGTCCGTCAATGCCATGTTGAGAGTCAAAATTTATCTTTCTTTTATGCTGTTCAGGATAAAAGTCTTTGCTATCCTTTCTATAGACTGCTGTCAGATAATTTACTGCTGATTCTGTCTAAACTTTCAGACAGTGTTGACATTTTCATTATTTAGCAAACTCACCTTTCATTACCCACTTTGCCTCTCATCCAAGCTCCATAAGGCCTGAGATTTACCCTACGTAACAGCAAATTGAATGCATTTTCTCAGTGAGAGAAATCTTTTAATTGGCAGAGAATAATAATAGTAGGATAATAATAATAGAATAGAACAATATAATAATAATAATAATAATAGTAGTAATAATAATAATAATAATAATAATAATAATAATAATAATAATAATAATAATAATAATAATAATAATAATAATAATAATAATAATAGAATTCACAACAGAATACTTGTACAGCCACAATTCAACTGTAGATTGAATTACCACATGCTCAGGTCATCCTAATGAGCAACAGCAAGTCAACAGTAGGGAGAAATTATTTCCCAGCACAGCTTCTTTAATCTACCAGCAAGGATAGGACAAAAAAAGGAACTACCACTCAATAGGTGAGGAGTTCCCCTTTTAATGTTTTCTCAAGTTTTAAAGACACAGAAAAAAAGATGTTTTCTCACCTTTGCTGGTTTGCAGACATAAGGACTGCAACATAATAAATGTCATCAACACTTGCTGATGATGTGAGAACCCTTATCTTGACTATTGAAGAGTAATAATAAAGTAGCTTTTTTGACAATTTCCCCCCCTGTTCTTACATAAAGCTATGCTCCTTTTTTTGTTTTCAGTTGCTCTCCTATAAAATAGTCATTCAGACCCAAATTCCAGACACTTTCATATTCATCTGCATGGCAGAGGGAAACAAAGTACAAACTTGTAAACACAAATGACATGATGTGTACATGAAAACTTGTCAGAATTCTGTAGCTATTCTAAGTTAGAGGAAAACCAGGAAAATTAGAATTCAGACAACTAAGGAATACAGTTCAACTTTCTGCTGTCTTGATTGTGAATTAAGTTGTTGACAGTTCTCTCACAGAATGATTTTTCCTGAAAAGATCTGAAGAAGAAAAAATATCCATTGAAAACACATTAACTTGAAAGAAATTTTGTTTTGACATTTTCTATTTTTTCTCATAATAACATGTAACATTTAAAATACAAAGGTTAAAAAAATCAGTGAAATGCTTCAGATCATTTTTCTTCACAATGAAAATCCACAATTTCAACTTTTAACTAGACAAAAAAAAGAGCATAGTGCAATCTCTCAGTATTTCTCTTAGGACAGATTCTACAGGCTCTCTGGAATAGCTGCGAGCTGTGGGTAAGGTTGCAAGATGTGCAGTGACTGGTAAGAGAGGTCAGAGCCTCATGTATTGTCCTTGGCAGGTCTTGAGCTTGAGCACAAGCCCCAGATGCAGACCCTTACCTCCCAGTTCCATTCATTCTGGGGCTATCTGTGAGCTGGACGAGGATTTCACCTGGCACCCTGCCTCCCACATCTGGAGGTGGCAGCATCCTTCCTCTTGTAATATCGCCCTGCTCCTGGAGCTATGCTGATAAGTTTTTCATCTGCTATTTATAGAGGCTCTTTCATGTCCTCTGGTCTATGTCTTTCATATCCTCAGAAAAGTCAGAGCAGGAATTTGCCCAATATGCATAAGCCTTACAATCTTTTGTGAGAAATTCAGTCTCCTCTGGATTATATTTCTTTGCTTTTCTTTGTGGAAATCTCTACATCTGACTGAAAGTCTGAAAAGCTCAAATGCTTTGCTTTTCTTCTATTTCATTTACAGAGGGCTGTGTGGCCTTCAAACAAAATACAGAAAGGCTCTTTTCACATTGGGTCTTCCACTGGAAGGATGATTGATTGATTGATAACAAATACGGGGAAGTAGAAAAAGTACAACAGTGTGAGAAAAATCATTCACTCCAACAGATTCAAATCCTCAGGGAAGATAGTTTTATTTGCAACGTGACTAGTAGCCTGCAGGGGGGAAGGGAGCAGCAGCTCCCTTCCTTTCTGAGAGGAAAAGGCACCCTTTTTTTCACACACTACAACCAGTGCTTTTATGTCAAATCTGACACATATGTCTTGACAGAAAATTTCTTCTAGCTGAAAACAACTGTTTCACAGAAATTACTATGAAAGTGTTGCTGAATACTGAGCACCAGATTCTAATCATTTCCCAAGATAGGCATGGAGTGTCCAGTTTCAGACATCAAATATTGGCTGTAGCACATAGAAGATATGGATGCAGTGCATCCAAATTGAGACCAAGCCTCAAGACAAAATACATCACACAACTTCCGTGGGCTAAAGAAATGCACCTTATATGGAAAGCCAAAGTGTGTTATTAGTCTAATTAAGGTTGCAAAAGTCTAATCAAAGAGTCATTACTAGTCCAGTTACAATGATACTTAAAGTTATTGTCCATTTTAGATAATTGTTACAGGAAAAGCCTACTTAATAATATAGTTAAAATTTTGCTGCATGAACTCCCTCATATCCATCCCTCATACAGTGTATTGCTGACTTTTCCCCTGCCCTTCTGATTCTGAAGTTAAGTGGCACCAGCCTTCCTCAAGAGGAATGGATGTCATGACATGTCCTCAGCATCCTGCCTTCTTCCCTGGGACAAATCTGACATTGATAATGGGGGTTATGGTTACACATTAGCTAACACAGACTGCTTATTTACGTTTTCTTCATTGATCTTAATTCCTCCTTAGATCTGCATATGATACACTTTATGTATGTTGGATGCTTGTTTCCCCTGTGTTATTCCTAAAACATGTTTTACTCAGCTCCCAAGGCTGGTTGCATTCCTCTAGTTACCAATAATCAACCACTTTGGAACTACATTTATAGGTCTAGGGCCACCGTTACTACCCTGTGACCACATTGTAAGGCCTCTCTCACCTCATCCTTGCACTTTTGGGGCCTTTGTTGTCCTCCAGGTTTTCATCAAGTCTTCATGCTATAGTTTCCTGCTAGCATAACATATTCAACAACAGCACAACCTAGTCACACAGACATCCTTGTTCTAGGGGCATTAACAGTTCACTCTACAAAAATGGTCATCCATTATAAGGCAGCTAGGTAGAAAGTTACATATAGACATAATGTTTTGTTAACTACTTGTTACTGATTTTCCTTATAGTAATATCGTTTGTATGTTATCAAAACAGCTTTATGGCATTTGTGATGCACAGCTCCCCTGTGCTCCCTGAGCTAGAGCTCCTGGCTGCTGCCAGAGGGTGGGAGCTACAAGGTCAGTGCCTGCCAGGTGAATAACCGGGATGGTTACTCTGTAAAGGATGGTAGAGTGGTCATCCAGGACAGCTCTACATGGGGCCTTTGCCAGTGTAGAATATGCTAGTCCTTCCTTACCACGTACCTTTTGCCTACTACTCTGCAAGGCATATTACAAGGGGATCTATTTACAGGATCATTTTGACTTTAGGCTTTCATTTCTTGTTTCAGGGTGTCTAAATCCTGTCTCTGGAGCGCACTGGTCTCTGCAAAGTGACTTTGTAGATGGAAAATATTGTACTATAACATTACTGTAGCTCTTCAGCTTGCAAGTGACAAGATTTTTCTTTTTCTGTAAAATGCTCTCCCATCATCCGAGGTCTCTAAGTCAAGCTCTCCTGTTTGTGAGTCACTCATTGCTACATTCAATAAAGCTGTGGAGACCAGCAGTTGTCCTTGTTTCACACAACTCCTCTGTATTATGATTTTCTTCTCCTTTATGTGACTTTTCAGGGGGGCACTGAAAAAGGAGTTAGGGCAAATGGATTACTGAGGTTGTATTCAGGTCACTTAATAGGATGCCTTAGGCAGACAGGTGGGATGGTAGTAGGGTCAGGAAGTGCTGTTAGGGACATTAGGAACCTGAATGGGTAATGAGGCCCCATCAGGTCATTCAAAGGTCTGTAGAGCTCCTTTGGCTCCTCATTCAGGCACACAGACTGGAGAGATAGAGTTAGATGATACCTGCTGTGACCTGTTACGATGGCTTTATTCAGGAAGGTGACAAGCAATTCAGAGCATTTGATATCCAGTACTTCGAGACCCTAGCTCCTTGTACAGACACTGAAGAGAGATAAGTGATGCCGGCCTTTAGGAAAGGAAAGAAGAAGGATCCAGATGTTGGCCTCATCTCTGTCCTCAGGAGAGCTACAGATGCTTGCCCATGCATGCAGAGGATAGGGCAGGTTAGCCTTCCCTCTTGCAAGTCCCTAGTAAGTAAAGTATTTGGACAACAGTTTTGCCTCCTCAGAGACGCTGCGTAATCTTAAACAAATTTAACTGAGATGAAATATTGAGCAAAGAATAAGTGATGGGATCAAAGCTGTTTCGTTCTATTTAGCACACATGCTGCATGTTATCATATGGATGAACATAATTTTCAGAAGTCTATTACTTTTAATCCCTTCTAAACATCCAAAAATTCAATTTCCAGTCAAACTATTGAGAACCGGATATTCTTATACAATTTCCAGCTTGAAACACACAGTCATGTGATGCACTTGTATATTTATCTAGGTAATGTACATGTATGTATATAGATGCATTGAAATTCTCAAACCGCACTATGATGGATTGACCCCAGCCAAACTCAGCTGCTCGCTCACTCCATTCTCTTGCAGAATGGCCAGAAAATAAAAGGAAAATGAGAAGACTCATGGATTGAGGTAATGACAGCTGAAACAAAAGCTGTGTACAGAAGCAAAGCAAAATAGGTAGTTTGTTCTTTGCTTCCCATCAACAAGCAATTGTCCAGCCATTTCCTGGAAAGTAGGACCTTAGTACTCGCAATGGTTTCTTGGGAAGACAAACACTACAACCACATATATACCACCTTCTTCCTCTTCTCCTCAAGCTTTTATTGCTCAGCATAACAACATTCAGTACAGAGTATCCCTTTGGTTAGTTTGGGTCAGTTGTCCCAGCTGTGTCCCCCCAACCCCTTGCTCCCCCTCAGCCTACATGTTGGGTGGACAGACTGGGAAAAAAAGAAAGCCTTGACATGCCCCAGTCAGCAATAGCCAAAATGTTACTGTGTTTCATCAAGACTGTTTGAGTCACAAGCTCAAAACACACACAAAACATCTACAGATAACTCTCGTCTGATTCCATGATGCTCTGTTGTTCCGATTTCTTAAACCAATCTTGCCTGGTCATTTTTAGCTTTGCTTTTTCCTGCTTTTGATTCCTCCCCTGTGGTTCAAACAGTGATGGAGTCTAAAAACATGTTATAAAACAAATCTTTATTGAGGCAGTAAGAAAGATGAGTAGCAACACGCCCATATGGCAACTCACTCAATCACCTACAGTGAACACAGGATCATAAGCGATGCCATGGCTCCGGTGGACTTCCAGAGACATCTGGCAGCAATAGCCAATCATGCAAATGCCTTTTGAACATGGGTAAAGTTGCACTGTCCCGTGACTCAATTAAGGTCAGTGTGACTTGAAAGAATCATGTGGCCATCATCCTGCCTACACTGCCCATGTCACTCAAGGAGTGAGAGTGGAGTGATGTCAGCAGTCCTGTCCAGCTGCTGATATTGCTCAGGAGGTACCTTGTCATCCCCTAAATGTCCCATAATAAGTCCTGTGCAATCTCAACGTCCTTTTCCCCTGCATCCCCTAATGTGTCTCACTCAGAAAGCTCTGGAAAGCTGTTTCCAACCACTCCTCATGATGGGTTTCACTTCTGGATACTGGAACCGAGGCCTTTCTAGGGAAGCCCTGGGAGAGGCCTGGACAGGGTGTTTGTTCCTCTGAGTTCTTAATTCCCACCTGCCTTTGTGTCCCTCAGCTCCTTTGGTCACAGAAGAAGAGCCTCTAATGGGACAACTGTCCCTGGGATAGGCCTAGGAGTAGTCAGGACAAAGTGTGAATTGAAATCTCCCCTGCCATTTTCTTTCAGTGCTTCTTTGTGCAGACCAGCTTTTATTACATAACCTAACAGATTAAAATTTAAATTTGCCAACTACTTCTAAATGTTTCTGGAAGTGGGTCTAAAAAGGCACTGGGCATGGATTTGACATGGGAGAGCATGCACTCCGGTGAAGAGAGCAATCATGCTTTCACTGCTCTCTTCCAGGTTATATGACTCACTTTTGGAAGACAGGTTAAGGTCTGTAGGAAGATGCATTGTGTAAGACTCTTCCTGGTCTTACGGCCAAGGATATTCGGCCATTGAATAATGACAGCTTTTTTCCTAGCAGCATGAAAAACTTCACCTCACCAGCTGTAGAGTATTTCAGTTTGTCAGCTTGCATGCCAAACAGCACAGTACGAAGACATAAATAAAGTGATCTTTCTTTTATCTTCTGCCCAGCCTTAATAGTCACTCTCTGGGGTTCCTCATGCAGCCCCCAGTCTGTGGCTTTCTTCCCCTGGGAATGCAAATGTGGAAGAGTCAAGTAAGTGACATTAGACAGAGATAACTCCAATCTGCAGGATCTCTTCCTTGGGATGTTATATGGCAAAGCAAAAGCAAACCTTTACCATGTAGTCCTCTTTGTACTGCAGCCACCTCCATTTATCATTTTCCTGTTCCCCAGATGAAGACATATGACAGATGAAGGAAAATTATAAAAAGGAATTCATTGCATTGCAAAGGCTGAGATAAGGAAGAGTTGTGTTTCCAAAAACAGCCTTCTTTCATCTGCTAGCTTCCTTCCAAGCACCTGTAATATTAAGATGACCAGGAGACTTCAGACTGTCCCTCTGCTCTTTAATCTCTGCTAATTATGTACGTATTGAAAGCTTTTTTTCTTTCTTGCATCAGTGAGGAAATCTGTAAACATGAAATGTAATTTTTTTTCTACTAGATACAAATGTAAAAATAGCATTTCATTGAAAATTCAGCCTGCTGACTGTTACACCACGTACTTCACTGGGATCAAAGAACAGACACTTTAATGACAGTGGACAATATAATCTGATATTTGAGAAATACAATTAAGCACAAATTATGTAGAAAATAACTTTTTTACTAGAAGGTTAACAACATTTGGGGAAAAAAAAAAAGAAGAGTTATCATTGTATTTTAGGGGTATCTCTACTTGGATGTTCTCTCTATGTGGACCATAAAGAACAAACAAAAATAAATAAAAGATTTGAACCCCCTCCTTTTAAACATCTTCATCTGTTGTTTTCTCCGATGTGAGAGTTTGTGAAGAGGGGGAGGTTTTTCTGTGAGGTTTTTTGCTTTGGAAGAACCAAATCTAAGCAGCATCTAATAGAGCAGAATACAATTGTTCACTTAAAAATCCAGGATTTTTAAGTCATCCCCTAGAAATACCAAAAAAGTGCCAGTGCTCCTGGAAGAAGTGCTGGAGAGAAACAAAAGACTTCAATTGCAGCACCTCAGATTTTTCAAAAAAGTCAAACTTTAAAGCTATTGATATAATATTGGGATCAATTGGTCAATCCATCTTTTTAACTTCAGGTACTTCATGGAGGTGACCAAGTTAGAATCTCTCCCATGGGCAACACCAGCTTAGCTTGGACAATGGGAACTCTCCCCTGAGAGACTCCGTGGACTCACAGACACCACCAGAGTCAAGGGCAGCTGCCATACTCATACAACAGCTTCTCCCATGTGCACCATGAACTTCTCTGGACATAGTCCAGGCTTTCTAATCATGCTGGCCAAGCCGAAGTGACAGAGGGTGGGCAAGGACACTTCCTTGGCAGCAGGGGCCAATCCAGAAGGGGAATTTCAGAAACACAGAAGGGTGCTTTCCATGAAGACTGAGCAGGCATCAGCTTCAGACCAATTAGAGCTCTGCAGTCATACTGCAATCCAGCTTCCTCTGAGAAGATGCAGCCCTAGCATTAGGCTAAAACTACAACAGATGAGAAGATTAGGAATAGTGTTTGGCATATTTTTTCTCACGACAGAATAATAACAAAATAAATATAGGTAGAAAAGTCACAGTGAATAAGCAAAAGGTGACTACAGAATATATTGTTTTGATGAAAAGGTAATTACTATCTTGGTTATTACAGAGTCTCGTATATCCTTGGTATTCATGATGTATCTCAAGGTTTATTAATAAACCTTTACGTTTCATAAATTTTAAACAGTATTTTCACTGTCCACAACACTACACGGTTATAAATTTCACAAATAATGTAGTCATCTCACTTTTCAAATTGTTCTTGTTTTTATTTTCTTTAGAAAGGATAGATGATTGCACTTAGAAATCAGCCTATGTGGCTTTACTTTTTTTACATTAATTCTTCAGAAAACATTTGTTCTGGCTGGTGCAAAGAATTTGTGTAGGCTGAGCAAAACTGCCAGTGAAGTTATCAGAAAGTATTCTGCTCACTGCAATGGGAATAGCTTCAGGCACATTAAACTCATGTTTCATTACATCTCCTTCATTTACAGTATGGGGATGGAGAAAAGGAATTAATTTCATATCCCTTCAAGCCTTCTCTGTCACTAAGCAGTTGGTAATGTTTGATTCCCTTCTCCTTGGGTGGTTAATTTTTACTGGCAGTAGGGAAATGTAATTACCTTCATTCTGGTGTAGTTCCAGGCTGTAGCTGGTCTCCCAACCATACCAAGGACACCAAAACTACCTACCACAGGAATTTCAGCATATATAAATGTTAAAATTATATATTAGATTCAGCAATTCCTTTTCCCCTACAGCAACAAATCTGGCCTTTGTGAGCTAGTATTGTATGAAAAATAAGCTGCCCATTCAAATACAGAGAATTCCTTTGCAGAATTGTATTTTTTTTCCCCATTTGAAATCCATTTTCAGGCTATATCATCTAATAAATACCAGATCCCAATTTATGTTCAGGTAGAGTATTATATTAGCATTCTTGAAACTCTATCTCATTATTGTACACTGCCTATATAATATGAACATTTTTCTTTAGACACAGATGTCAACCTATATTGATGAAATTCCCCCACTCCTAATAATTGGTATGAAATTGTTCAACAGTCCCTGCGTAGAAATACATAGCCAATTCTGTAATGAGCCATTCAGCATCCACATGAAAAGCTAGCAAGAAAGCTACCTTCTCCAAAAGCTAAAATGACATAGCAAAACTTGCTGGTATTTTATCAAAGAAAATTAGAGTATTCTCTAAGGTTTTGAGCACAGGAGCACATGCCTGGCCCTGTGTGTGCAGTTCCCTACCTCTCTTCTGGTATGGTATGAAAGCCATTTAATTGCTTATTAACTTTTTTTCATAGAAGAATAATCCAAGACTGATGAAAATTGCACAGGGTCTATTTATGATCCTTGAGTTAAGAGCTTGTTCATTTTTACCTCAGAGCATCATTATCTTCAATTTGGTTTTCCTATTTTGCTTTGATATTGTAATGGATTAGGCTGCTCTCTTGGGAAACCACTTGGGAATACTGCTATGGAGCAACTAGAGAGGGAATCACCTGCAAAAGAGAAATTGAAGAGGCCATCTAGTCCCTGCCCCACATTGGTGGAGAGATGGCTCTGTCAGATCAGTGTAGAGTTGCTTCCTGAAATTTTCTGATGAAGGATATTCCAAAGCCTCCCATGTCTCTGTCACTATATATCTTTAGAGTTGACTTTTTTTCCCCTAAAATCAGACCTACATCATCTTTTCTGCAACTAAACTGTATACTTCTTGCTAGTTGTGGAAAACAACTGGGCATGGAAATTAATTAATTGTTATGCTCTTCACAGTTATCTTTTACATACTAAAAACCTGTTATGATGTTTCCCACCTACATCCTCTCCTCCTAAGACTAAACAAAGGCAGTTCTTTCAACCTTGCCCCCCAGAGGTGACGTCATTGAGTCATCCATTGTATTAATGTCGCCTTCTAGCTTTTGGCATTCTCCAGTTTGACTTCACCTTTCAAGGGAATTGAAAGGTCCAGGTGGTAAAAGGTCAAAAACCAGAACGGAACAGAATCTTATTGTCAAGTTGTTAATTTTTTTGCAAAAAGGATTCTCTTTAACACAGTGGACACAGTTCAGTCAGCAACACAGAGGCATCTAGTGTCATTTCAAATGTCCTACAGATCTTCCCAGCTGGGAGGCAGGCAAGCCAAGGGTGAGAAAATCCTCATTATATGCAGAATGTGAAGTCCCACTTACCAATCCATTGAGACATCTCAATGTAACTTGTAAGGGGAACAGAGAGAGATAATTTCTCTCAGTGTTCCTTAGCAGTTACATGTTCTTTCATACTGAAGGGAAATCATATAATTTCTCTCAGCAGAAAACCCAAAATGTTTCTGATAATCTATACAGTGAAAAATACTTATTAACATACAAAAATTTCAATGTATAAAATTACAGGTTTTAATTGAAAACTGGCATTAATACAAGTATGTTGCTGGAAAGGGCAATATGGTTTGTGATACCAGCAGTGTTGAACTCCATAGTGGGTTGTTATTTACTAATGTTTCTATACATACAAAGCATACACCCATCAGCAAGCCACTTCAGTAAATAAGTAGGGTACGACTGTAGTTACCAATTATTGCAACTGAGCCAATACTGAACACAGGCTCTGCTCATCTGCACTCAGACGTACAGCCTTACCCCTCTAAACTTGCTGCCTATGCTTATGTGTGAAAAAAAAAAGAGCTCTCTTTTTGCCTTTCTGTCTTAACTGCAGAATAAAAGAATAGCAGCAAGGTTGAAACCCTCCAGTATGACTCAGAGAGCTAAGCAAAGCCACCAGCCACCCTGATAATGTGATGAGAATTCACATGCAGACTGGCTGCTTCCCTGCAAAAAGCTTCTTCTATGATACTGTGATAAATTCTCACAAGCAAATAGCCATCAGAGCATTATTTTGGAGACTGCGTTTTCCTCTGCTCACAGTTCTCTATTTATATTTCTTCTAAAAAACCCTCTAAATAGTAATGAACTTTCAAAAGTTGACCCATCTCCCCAGTACTCCTCTTTTCATCTGTTAACATCAGTTTGCAGTGCATTTCAATTTTGTTTCTTTTTCTCTCTCCTGACTGTTTGTGCTTATGGGTCCCACAAGGCCAGTTTGGTGTGTCACTAGTGCTGTGCCCAGAGGTAAATGTAACAAAGTAGGTCATTTTACAGAACTTTCACATTTCCACTATATATTTCCACTACTAGTTCAACCTGTGTTTTATCACAAAACTTCAAACATTATATATTTATTGTTCCCTAATATATAGTAGCACTTTACAAATATCCAGTCCAGCAGATTTCCTTCCCTGCAGATAACAATGCCCAAACATCATCCCTAGGAGGGACAAATAGCAGAGCAGAGGCGAGAGCTACAAGCCTGTTGTCTCAGGCTCAGTGCAATCTGCTCTGGGTAAGCATCTTGTTCAGGATGAGGCTGAAGAGGCCCAAAGTAGTGGAAGCAAGACCAGAAAAAACAGGCTTGCACTCATTTGTATGCATTCCCATTCACTGCCAGGGATGCCTGTGCCCTGCAGACCCCCCACATGCCCTCCATAAAATCCAGCTCTGAAAATGAGGAGCTTTAGCAGAAAGCTTCCTGAGTGAAATCTTGACCTTGAGCACCCAGTGGGACCATGGAAGGTCATGTTGCTCCTTCATGCCCAAGGATGAAACACTATCACTCTGATTCAGCAACCCTTCAGAGATGCTCGTTCAGCCTGGCCACACAGCAGTACTTACCCGATGCCCTCCCCTCTGCACTGGTTTTCTGCTCACAGTGTGAAAACAAAAACTATTACTGACCAGCAAAACACAAGCAAATCAAAAGCCAACCCTTACTACAAAGAACATGTGTTTCTCTAATTAGGGCACCTTCCCAGTATCTCTGGTTTTAAGTGCTATGGCAACAGGCAGTCTGAACATTAACAAATCGAACAGAATGGCCAGGGAGGCTCTGAAACAAACAGAAAGATCACATTACAGGAGTGGACTGTGCAAAATGACACAAAACCAGCAAGTCTAGAATTGATTTAATAAGTGGTATGCAACAGGTACAAACCTCTTGTGTCTAGAAAATAGGGTAAGAGGTTTAAAAGACTTATCAGTAGAATCCTGGTAAGTGGTACCCCATATAATTATCTTGACATCTTGAAGTGCAGATGTATTGGTTGAAGTAATCAGCATTTGTTACCTACAACAAACTGGAGTAATTACTCCTCAACGTAAAAAAGTTTCATGTGTTTAAACCAAATTCAGGGCAGCACAGCAGTGTTGAAGTGATTTCTGTTTCTCATGGCTGAAGGAGCTGTAATGCCTGGCTGCACTCATCCATCTGAAGCAGGAAAGGCAAGCAGGAGAAAACAAAATTCAGCTTTTATTCTGCCGTTGCAGACAAATGTAGATACAAAAGTCAAAATAAGGCAAGGCAAGCATATTTCAAGAGACAGGGACTGTAATATGAGATAATATACTGAAACAATATAAGCTTAAGGCTTGACATGCTCCTTATTCTCCTTACTTATTCTCATTTCTAGATGGGAATCCAGTTCACTTTTATTCCTCTTTACAGGCAAGCCCCTATTTTTGCACTGCATTTGGGACTACCACAAAATACACGGACATAAGAGTTTGTGAAGGGACAAATCCACTAATTTCTTACCCTGCTCCATCGACTACAGAGCTATTTTTCTGACTTTCTCTTCTTAAGTTCTTTTTAACATATATGACATTTAAATTCATATACATACAGAGCATGATGTAATCAAATCAAGATAGGGCAAAGTTGCTTTTTCCAAGGAGGTCACTAGGAAAATAAACACAGCATTAATATTACCGAGGATTCTTAAATGCTGGAGTGCCATTTGCTCTCTACTGTTAACTATATAGATATTTTTAGTTATATAAATACTTATATAATAAGTAATAGTATATCTATGTAATAGTAAAATAATTAGTTACACTTAGTTACACTAGTTACTAGAAGCCATAAAAATAGTCATCATAGAATCATAGAATTGCTCAGGCTGGAAAAGACCTTCAAGATCATCGAGTCCAACCTCAACCTAACCTTACTACCCTAACTCTAACAACCCACCGCTAAACCATGTCCCCAGGCACCACATCCAGATGATTTTTAAACACATTCAGGGATGGTGACTCAACCACTTCCCTGGGGAGCCCATTCCAGTGCTTAACAATCCTTTCTGTAAAGAAGTTTTTCCTGATATTCAACCTAAACCTCCCCTGGCACAACTTGAGGCCATTTGCCCTTGTCCTGTCACTTGTCACCAGTGAGAAGAGACCAATTCTGCTCTCACTACAACCACCTATTTGTAGAGCTCTCATCCTCCTCTTCCCCAGACTAAACAGCCCCAGCTCCTTCAGTCGCTTCTCATAGGACATGTTCTCCAAACTCTTCACCAGCCTTGTTTCCCTTCTTTGAACCTGCTCCAGCACCTCCATGTCCTTTCTGTATTGAGATGCCCAAAACTGAACACAGTACTTGAGGTGGAGCCTCACCAGTGCCAAGTACAGGGGCAGGGTCACTTCCCTAGTCCTGCTCATCACACTTCTGATACAAGCCAGGATGCCATTGGCCTTCTTGGCCAGCTGGGCACACTGCTGGCTCATATTCAGCCGACTGTCAATTGATACACCAAGGTCCTTTTCCTCCACGCAGCTCTCCAGCCACTCCTCCCCAAGCCTGTAGCGTTGCCTGGGGTTGTTGTGACTAAAATGCAGGACCTGACACTTGGCCCTATTGAAACTCATACAATTTGCCTCAGCCCATCGATCCAGCCTGTCCAGGTCCCTCTGTAGAGCCTTACTACCCTCCAGCAGATCAACACTCCCTCTCAACTTGATGTCATCTGTGAACCTACTGAGGGTGCACTCAATCCCCTCAGCAAGTTCATTGATAAAGAGGATAAACAGGAGTGGCCCCAGTACTGAGCCCTGGGGGACACCACTCGTGACTGGCCGCCAACTGGATTTTACTCCATTGACCACAACTCTTTGGGCCTGGCCATCCAGCCAGTGTTTCTCACCCAGCAGAGTGTATACCCATCCAAGCCATGGGCAGCCAGCTTCTCCATGAGGAAGTTGTGGGGGACAGTGTCAAAGGCTTTACTGAAGTCCAGGTAGACTACATTGACAGCCTTTCTCTCATCCACTAAGCAGGTCACCTTGTCATAGTTCACCATCGTGTGAGCTGCCTGCTCATCAAGCAATACACACTATTCCTCAATAGGTGATACTCCTTCCTCTCAAACCTCAAAAACAAACTGGAAACTAGCAAGGTCTCTGACACAGGTCTATGTGCTCCTGAGGGTGTACAGTACCTAAAACAGCTAAGCTCAGTTCTGATGGAGTTTGCAGACACTAATAATTAGTTAGTTAAAAGCTACCATATCAAAAGAATACACATTCATTTAAGACATTTCAGAAAGAAAAGAAAAAAAATCACACTAGCTTTGAAGCTCAACTGAGCGTGCACATCTGCCAAACAGTGTCAAGAGGCTGTCAGTATCTCTGAGGCATTCACCTGCCTCTGGGGGGGGCACAGGATCTCAGCTGAAAACAAGTTGCCACCTCCATTGGAGCACTGCCATCCCCCAGTGCACACGTCACCAAGGCTCTGCTCACTACTCCTTGCTCTCTTCACCAGAGCTCCACAAACTCCTCATGAGCCATCAAAGAAGAATTTTAATTCCAGGAAATTCATTTTTTCTTTGAGCAATTTATTGTAACTTTGGCTTGGATATAAGAATTGGAAATGAGGAGTGAGCAGCGGTTTTAGTAGAAATGTTCCCTGGGCTATGCAGCAACACAGTAACAGTGTAAATGTTCATGACAAGGTGAAGATGTCTGTAATCCACTTTACTGATTTCAACATTGAAATTTGTTTTCCCCCAGCAGATATACTAAGGCTTTACAGTGCTGAAAGAATTAGTATTTAGTGTACAGTTCAGAAAATGAGAAGTTTTGTTGTTTAGAGGCTTAAATTTATACAGCATGTCTATGAAAGAGAAGGCTTGAGTACCTATGGATTCAAATATGTTCAGTTTTCTTTTCCAGGTGTATGAATCCTATACTCAAGAAGTTCACTATACATACAGTTTTCTAAATCCCTTTTAACAGACATAAATAAACTTGTTTTTACTTTGTTCCAAGTTTTATCAGCAGAACACTGTTCCATATACTCTTCCAAAGTCCAAACATAAATACATGCTGAAAATAGACTCTGCTTACTTCGCTAGCTCTACTTACTGGGACACTCTTGCCCACTGTTTTGACTCTAAGCACTGCTACATATTTATGGATTTGAATACATACAGCACGAAAAAGGAAGGTAAATGGGTTTCCTAAATGGCTTCTGTAAAGACTGCTCCCAAACAAAACTTGGGGAAAGGCTGGCCTTGCTGCAGGTTTGTTTGTTCATTTGCTGTAGCTGCACAGTGGAATCATCTTTTAAAGGTGGAAAAGAGATACTGGACAAAGAGAGCTAGCTCCTACAGATGACACGTGGGGGTTCCTTTTCTTGTGGGTGAAGTTAACAAATTGGCCTGCTAAGTCTCATCTAGCTTCCTCCAGAAGTCTCAGGACTTCTAGAGAAGCTGCTGCAAGGAATGCCAACAAACAAAGCAGCATGCGCTACGCAGGACTGCAAACACAAATAATTCCAAGGAGTGCTGCTTTGGGCACCCAAGTATTTTGAGCAGAACTGTGAAATGGGACCAGGCTCTGAGACCAAGATATGCTTGGCAGTGAAGTTACCATCACAGCTAACCCCTTGTCCCTGCAGCAGTACAGGTTGTCCCAGCACGATTTCCCCTCTAAACCAGAAGAGTTGTTCCCAGTTTACAACTGTCATGAACTACCTAGACCACAGGGACAGTATTACTACCACACCTTGTCATGCTGTGGGCTGCTTCTTTCTGAGGCTTCCCTGATGGGACTAAGACTTTCTCTCAAATGACCTCAGTGCTGAGAGGTGACAGTGTCTCACTCAAGTACTTACATGCAATACTTAAAGAGTACTTTCAGCTCTGTCTGCTAAAGTATTATTACCCAAATGTTCTTTAGAGAGGAAGAGGAGCTGCCCATTTGCCAAGTAGCTGCTGCCAGTGGGGGAAATAACCTCCCATGTCCCACAGAGTGGAGTGGCAGAGAGCCTGAAACGCTTGAGGACAAAAAAGCTTGGAATTACAGCAAGCTACAGCCCTCTGGAAGTCATGAACATCAACTCTCAGGAGGTGAGAGATGACTGGAAAGCTGTCGTGAGAAACCTGGACCTCAGAAATTACAACGGAAATAACCTTTTGTCAAGCAAGTTATGCATGTAATTTATCCATTCCTGCTTTCAAATGCTGAAGTGTCTACTCCCCAAACACAATCACCTATATCCTTCCAGTTCTGCACACATCTATGAGGAAAGCTTAATCTAGCTGAAAAAGCTAGACCTGTGGCTGATGAGGGAGAAAAGTATAGGGGAAGAAAAAGGTCAGAAGAACAATGTGGGCTTTCCAAATTGTGTCTGTGCCCTGCAGGTCTCTGTAATGCCTCAGGAGGGGGAAAGGAGCAGGTCCTCACTTTGCATCACCACTTTCCCTAGGTTTTACTAGACAACTAATCTACAGCAATCTCTGTTCAGTTCTGCCACTTTTTGGTCCTTAATTCATCCTTCTTATAGAAAACCTTGGCTTTGGCAATTACTGATTTCCCCACAATTTCCAAAACAGTATAGAGGCCCCTTGGAGGATTCAGTGTACAAGAGCAGCTGGATACATGGTTTAGAAGTAAAACAGGGAGGAGGAATTTCTGGGAGATTATGAAGAAGAATTAACGGTCTTTGGACCAACAAGGGGAAAGCCTTTCTTATTCCATTAGCTGCTTTTATGATCTCAACAGTCATTCCTGACTGCCCCAAAGTTAATGAAGTTACTTTTGCTCTGCTGTTCGTGCATTCTCATTTGGCAAGGTGCTTTGGCACACTATAGCTATCCCCACCAAGCAAGTACAGCCCCATACTGGTGGTTCATGGCCTGCTCTCCCCAAGTCCCACAGGCACAGGTCCTCCCACCACACCACTTGCAGCTTCAAGCTAAAATAGAAGCAGGTTTCCAAGCTTTCTCCCTTGTCCTTCCCACTTCAGGCTAAACTTGCCCATTTGACACATCTCGGGCTCCATTTCCCTGAAGCAACCAATTTCCCCAGGCAGTGGTTGGATGAGTTGGCAAAACTAGCCCCATGCTGCAAGCTTGCTCTCACTCTGGGGTCCACAGACTCCTAGTAATCACTGGAGTGTTTTCAAACCATTTCAAGCAATAAAAGCAGATACCACCCCAATAAAAGATTTCTGAACACTACTTGAGAAGAAGAGCAGGATGGTGGAGGAGCAGCTCCTGAGCTGGCGATATGAGGAGAAATGGGTTCTTGGTTCCCTCACTGAAATACAATGCTGTGTCAGCAAGAAGGGCTGGGAATCCCCCCTGGAGAAGTTTGAGTCAGAAAAAAACCTTTGACTATTATATAGACACTTGTCCTCAGGAAAGGGAGCGTTTCTTTAAACATTCTAAACCTGTTGGGAGAAACAGGACCAGTCTGTGGGAAAAGACTGCCCATAGCTCTAGGATGGGGACAGAGTGCTGGCATAGTGCTGGGACCCAGGAGAGGAGAGAAATGCAGGAACACAAGCATTTGAGAGCCAATGGATTTGCTAACCTATCTTCTAGCAATGCAAAATCACAATGATGGCAGATATCACCTCGATAAAATAGGCCTTTCACTGAAAGGAAGCTAATAGGTACCTAGAGAGCATTTTTTGCACTCTTTTAAATTCTGTGTGCTTTATGGTAATTTCCATTGAATTTTATTTTTCCCTGTAATTTTAAAACTTATCCGGCAGATTTCTATAGCTACAGTTTGCCTTGCTTTTACGGTCATAAATTGGCTTGAAAATCCTTTTCAAAAATTATATTTTTTTACAAAGTTTATTTAGGGACTACCCAGAAAATCCATATGCATAGGAACTTCAATTACATAAATAGCAGATATGGATATTTTGCAGGTGTGTATCCATACGTAGTAACTGATATTATACAGGTTTCTCAAGTCAAGTAATCCATGGAAGGGAATGAAGGAGTTGTTTTCTTTACCAAACACTTTTTTTTTTTTCATTTCTTCTCACAAATAGAAAATAAACAGCTTAATACACACCATTTGTTCTAAATAACTACAGAAATTCACCTATTTTCAATGCTTTCAAAATACTATTCATAATATCAGATCCTGTCACTTCATAACAATTAATTTATTAATTTCTAAGCAGCCAAAGGGAATGGATTTAGATGATACCTTAATATAATCAATGAGCTCAGTGTTGCAGATGCCTTCCAGCAAAATAGCTGGACCAAGCTACTCCAGCCTGATTGAAGAGGTTTTTAGCAAAACGTCACAAAAGCGTGTGATGAGTTATTGCACATCAACACTGTATATTGGTTGGTCCTCTGACTGGACAATGACACATTGCCTGAAGCTGCTGCAAGTCTTCCTTACTTCCAGCTTTTAAATTACAAAGTTTCTATAGGTGCTGATTTTCAATAGCTTGCAGTGAATTACGTTGTCACAGCTGTGAAGTTTACAAAATCACAAAAAGGAATCTCTGTTTTCCATTTTTAAGAAAGGGGTTGGGCTTTGCTACATTCATTGAATTCATGGCCCAGACTCATGCCTAAAGTTTCTTCCAAACTTTCTTTTCAAAAAATCCTAAAGGCTCAGACACTTTCTTGCGTTCTTAAAATGTATGAAGTCTCCTCAGATTTTGTCCTCAAAAGGAGAGAAACAGGAAAGAGTAGAGAAAAACTTCTTTTCTCCCTACCTCTTCCTCCCATTCCCCCAAGCTTTCCCCACCTCCCCCACAGTTTGCAAACCAGATGTAGCTGCAGTGGCTATGGAAGCAAGTGGGAGTAGAGACTTTGATGTCTCCTGATTCTAAGTGCAGCAGAAGTAGTTGCACATCCTTCAGCCTCTCTGGTGCAACAAAAAAGTTGCTGAATATTTGCAGGTCCAGTTTGTGGCTCCTGCTTCCTGCAACACCAGCACCAAAGTAGCAGGACAGGGCAGGGATGCTCTGAATTGCCAAATTGCTGGGCTTCATGTGGGCACAGGAGTTCAGGGGTTTGCCTAGTGGTGGTGGTTCTCCCCATCAGCCAAAATTTCTCTATTTTTCCCATTTCTTTGAGCAGGAAGAGAGAACTAACCTACCTGAGACATATCCAACATCACTGTGGGAGACCCTAAAAGGAAGTATTTTTCCACTGGCAAATCCTGACCACATTTGCTACTACATAGCATTCCGCAGATTAAAAGATACAATCCTAGATGGCCTAGAAGGGGAAATAAGGTGAAATTTCTGTGTGAACTGCAAGATACCTCTGTGGAAATCAAGGCCATGACTGTGGATTCAAGTTACACTGACAAGACCTTTAGCTAGCACATTAGAAACATTTTCCTCCCTTTCCAATTCATCTGCCAGTTTCTCTCCTATGGAGCCTGAAATTTAGCTACTAAAGAGCAACACAGAGTGCGGCGGGAGATCAATGGACAACGCATACACGGAATAATATAATCCAAGCATTGCCGTTTATTGCCCGAAGCTCACTCATTATATACCCACCAGCGCTAACCACGCGCTGGAAGCACAACTCTGATTGGTAACAAACTCTGCCAGGTGCTAAGCAACATCTCTTGATTGGCCAGGTACTGCTCTCAAGGCATCTCCCTTGGTTCCACCTTCTGCCTCCATTTTCTTGCTGGTTCACTCCTGTGTCACGTGCCGCACGTGGCTGTCCCTGTGTGTCCTTGTTTACGTCTTCCCTGTAACCGTCCTTCTGTGTCCTTGTTTACGTATTCCCTGTAGCCATCCTTACTGGCGCCGCCAAGTCTGGGTTTGCTCACATGCCCATTCTTATGGAGATACCTCTCCACGACAGAGACTCTCCCAGCTGCACACTGGGGTAGGGGTTTTTATTTATATTTAAGCCCTATTGTCAGTAGTTATACTGAGAAAAAGGCACATTTTCTTTTTCCAGACCAAGGGCACACTGCTGGTACTGTTCTTTCATAGAGAAACAAATTCAAGCTGAATCCAATGGAGTGAAGGTAAATCAAGGATGACACTCCACATCACTTAAGAGTTGGTCATTTGCCTTGAGTAGGGCAGAGAGGGCATTAAGAGGAAGAGAAAGCTCTACCTCATCCCTGTTGACTCAGTGTGGCCTGATTAGTGCCATTTAAAGCAATTTCTCTAAAATAGCTTAGGGAAAATCCATTGAGGTCACTGGGAACTGATGATTTCACAGTGTCATGGATCAGCTTCACATTCATTAAGCTTCAGTGACCTTCACATATTCTATCCTCTCCAGGCAGCGTTTGCTTTCACCCTGCCCTGGCCTCCAATACACCAAAATTAGTAGAAAGTCTCCTGTGGTTACTCCTTTTTAAGATGATGTTACATTTCTCTCTCTTCCACTGGCAGAATAAAACATCTGGGAGTTGTTTCCACTAATATGAGCACAGAAAATGGGAATACATTTTGTCAGCGTCATAGGAACAAACTCTGACAATAATTTGGCTTTGATTTGTGGGGGTAATGATTGTATAAGTTAGAGTAGGAAGATGTTTCTGTTTTCACCTGTAGATTTATTCTGAAGAGTTAAAATATATTCTGACATATGAATAAACACATCTGTGCACACATGCACACCCTTTCCTGCCCACAAAATTTAGTCTGCTTTATTTAAAGCATATTAGAACATTTTGCCCTTGGGTCTACAAATGGTTCATCCCTGCACCAATATGCATTATGTAGTAGGGTGAATTAAATGTAAAAGTACCTATAGTGGCATTACACAAGAACAGGCACTGATACTGTAAACAGCTAAGCAAAAAACTAACTCCCCTTATAGGAGCAGACAGGAATGTGATTTTTCTCTCAATGCCATATCTGCCTCTTTTTAGGATCCTATACATTAATTTCACTGGGATACATCTCATTCCAGCAGTGAGTGTTGCACACCTTGCCACACAGCTGTTGTCAATTAATAACACAGGATATTATAACAAAACAAATAGCCTAATAGTTCATATCCTGGTTTATTTTCATGCCTCACTCTCGAGAAAGCCAACAGGCAGCTGCTCTGTGACTTTAAACCGATCCCTATTCATTTCCTATGGGGTGTGCCTGGACACCAAAATGTAGCATGTATTATCCACACCGCCACAAAGGAGTCTTGTTCTAGCTTCAAGTGTGTGAAAATAATACGTTCGATCTGATGGTTATATAAATAGTAGTAATTATGCAGAAAACAGCTCATGTTCCCTTGGTAATGGCACCTCATTACTTTTGCTGAAACCTCCCTAAATTATAGCAATGAATTCTGCTGTCAGGTTTTGGGTTGGGTTCTTATATTTGTTTGTTTATCCTTTTCATGAGCAAATTGTGCCATAGAAGAGTAAGATGGGCACATTTCTGCTGGGTTGGAATGGACAATTTGCCCATCATATAAAACAGTGGTGAGAGAGGAAGAGCTGTGATGGTTAATACAGATTAAAGCTGTGCTTGCTAACAGCTGTAGAGAAAGTATTACTTTGACAAAAATATTCAAGAAGTAGTTCCAGAAGTGGTGGGGCCCAGTTTCCATTGGATTTGTGTCTTGTGGGTAGCTGAATTGCATGAAGACTGCAGCGTGAACTCACTGTGTCAGTAGACATGAGAGAACCCTCTGAGCAGAAAGGAGTAATATGAATTTTGAGTAAAATTGCAATTAGCCAGGGTGGGATTTTTTACTAGTAGTAAATGTAAGATAATCTTAGGAGCCAACCATTAACAGAGAAGAGAACCCTTCACTCGTTACTGATCCTGTGCATCATGCAGTTGAAAGTCAGACATGAAACACGAATCACTGGAGGCCTTGAAGACAGACAGAGCATCCCTTCATTGTCCGTATGGACCCTCTGGCAACTGGTATGGTTTGAGCTCCGGATGGAATATCTTTTCCTTGGTGAGGAAATGAATGGAAATGCAGCATCTCTGAAGTCTTCAGCAGGCTGGTCAAATCTGGTCAAAACTGAGTCACAAGTTTGAAAGTTATCGAGAAGGTAACTGATGTTGGACATACCTGTGCAGCAAAGGAGAATGAGTTTAGTTTCTTTGGAAACCAGGCTAATAAAGATATATGCTTTCATTATTGTCACTTTTCTAGTTCCCAGTGCTGGCTGATAATAGTGTCACCAAGCTGATGGCCTCTACATAAAAGTCTACATGTATTCCTCTCAATCTCTCTGTCGTTATAGGTCCAGGCCTTTAATACATGTATTTCCTTCCCATGGACAAACACTACAGAAGTAGCCTTCCACTCACTAAAATTAAGTATCACATAAACTTTTCACATGGAAAACTGTTCCAACTTAATGAGTAAAAGGAGTGACTGACACCAGGACAAGACACCATTGACAGGTACATTGTTAGAGATCAATTTGCTTGTGTGCTGAAATACTCAATGAAAATGTAGCTCCATGGCCAGTGTTCGCAGTGTAGTCTGGGAGCAGGAGTTCGTAGAGATTCATTTCTCCTCATGTATGGAGATGGAGCAAACAGCTACTGCTTCAGTGATGTTGAACTCAAACATCCCCAGCATTTTACGAAACATAATTATTTCAATCTTTATTCCCACTTTCAAAAGACTATAAAGAGGCTTCTTCAAAGACTGGGAAGACACTATTTTGATTCCATTTTCAAAATATTGGTCAGATAACTAAATGATAATAAATATTCCATAAATCTCAGGAGTATGTGACAAAATCCTTTGTTTATTTTACCTCATCGAACCTTGTAACTCCTGGTGTATAAAGTTCCCAAAGAATCCCAAGAATCAGTCATCTCATGAGTTTCCCTCACTCCCAACTGTGTCCCAGCTTTTATACTATCTGGTTCCCATGTGTTGATGAATGTTTTAGTATTCATGTACACCCTGCCTTTCTGTCTCTTATGGCCTGCAAGCTGCAGCTATATAATGTCACTGTTTTATTTCATTCTGGCTTATTCATTTCTTCCATAAATTGTATGCTTGCGATACATTTTCCTAAACACTTCTCAACAAATATGATCATGCTAAAGAATTTTGTAACAGCAAATAGTTAATAAAAATGTAAAAACAAGTATTAAAGTATAATCTGCAAAGTAATGAATACAAAAATTTTGTAGATTAATTAATTGACATGAGTATGTGATATTTCTAAAATGGCCAGTGGGAAGGTTGGAGAACACTTGCGAAATCCCTGGGCCAGTTCTCCTTTCTGTTTCAGTGCTAGAAGTGTGCTGTTTATTATAACCAACACACCTGTAAAGTCAGGTTATTGCTTCCAGACTCAGTTAATCTGACATTTAGAAATATTGAGTATATACAGATTGTTGACTAGAGGTAGGAGTTCTTAGTGACTGTAAAATACAGTGCTTTCTAAATTAAATTCCCAAATGGGAAAAATAATCAGCCAATGCCTTTCTTACTAGCAATTTCAAACTACTCTCCTGTTTCAATGTATTGGGTTTACGTGGCAAGGTTTTGGTATCAGGCAGGATACAGGGTTGGGTCCTATGAGGAGACACCAGAAGCTGCTTCTGTGTTGGACAGAGCCAGTTGCAGCTGGCTCCAAGACTGACCCACTGCTGGCCAAGGCCAAGCCCATCAGCAATGCTGGTCATACCTTTGTGATAACATATTCAAGAAAGGGTAAAAACCATGGTGCAGCAGCTGGGAGAGAGGAGCAGGAAAACGTGAGAAAAACAGTCCTGCAGACACCAAAGTCAGTGAAGAAGAAGGGGATGTCCCAGGCACTGGAGCAGAGATTCCACTGCAGCCCATGGCGAAGACCACAGTGACACAGGTTGTCTCTGTGCAACCCATGGAGGTCCACAGTGGAGCAGATATCCACCCTGCAGCTCATGGAGGACCCCACACAGGAGCAGGTGGATGTGCTCTGAAGGAAGCTGCAGCCTATGGACAATCCATACTGGAGAAGGCTCCTAGCAGGAGCCCCAGCCTGTGGAAAGGAACCTACACAAGAGCAGGTTTTCTGTTGGGATCTGTGAGTCTACGGTGGCCACAGGTGACTTATGCTGGAGCAGTACATTCCTGAAGGACTTCACTCTGTAGAAAGGATCCATGCTGGAGAAGTTCTTGAAGGCCTGTATCCCATGGGAGAGATCCCACACTGGAGCCAGGGAAAGGTGTCAGTTCATCACACGTCTCTGCCACAACCCCTGTTCTCAGTCCCCCTGCACCACTCAGGAGGCAGAAGAGCAAGGAGTGAAGCTGAGTCTGGGAAGAGGGTTGGTGGGGAGAGAAGGTTGTTTTATTTTTATCTTATTTCTTACTATCCTAGTCTGTTACAATTAATTGGCAATCTATTACATTAATTTCCCCACATTGTATCTGGTTTTGTCCATTATGTCAATTGGTAATTGATCTCCCTGTCCTTATCTCAATCCATAAGTTTTCTTCATATTTTCTCCCTGTGTCCTGTTGATGAAGGGGCTTGGTGGGCACCTGGCAACCAGACAAGGTAAGCCCAACACATTCATTTATAATGTTCACTCTTTTTCAAAAGTGTCTATTTACTCTGTTCATCTCTGATACCTCTTATTTTCTATCTCTTCTGTTGTGGTGTTTCTTATGTAAATACATAATCACCCATGTTTTCACTAAGCTTTAGTACTAAAATTGCTTAATTTTTATTAACAATTTGTGCTACTTAATAATTTTCTTTTATTTTACTTGAACTTTTAAAGTCCATATTCAGTCTTTACTAGTGCAACACATTATTCATTCAATTCCTGAGGTACACTTAGTGCTTTCAACAAATGCAACAATAGTCTATCCTCTAACAAGCTTACAGCTGAAATAATAGATGACAGAAGAAGCCTGAGCTGGGGGCAATCGGGGAATGATAAGATTCGCACAGTATACACTTGAGAATGAATTGACCACAGGATATATATAGATCATCACATCCTTGATGGCATGTAACCACGTAATCAGGGTCTGATAAAGGCTTCAAGACATCAAAGCAATGAAATTTTAGAACAATCTTCTTGTTAGAGTTGCGGTGACAAAAAAGTAAGTCATCCTTAAACTGGAGCCTGGTGTGTTTCTGAAAAGGACCATGTGATACAGTTGCCTGCAGCAGCAGGAGAGTGGGGGTTTAGTTTGAGTTGGGTTTTTTTTCCACAGTATTTTTGTATTTGCTTGTTGTGAACAAAGAAGGGAGAGGGTCTTTGTTAGATTGTAGGTTTACAGGAGTTCAATGTTGTGGTGGGTTTACCTTGGCTGGGTGCCCAGTGCCCACCCCTAGTCCCTCTATCACTCCCCCTGCCCCCCACCAAAACCTCTGTCAGCAAGGCAAGCGGGGAGAAAGTAAGATGGAAAAGGAAAACCCGTGGGTTATGATAAGAAGCAGTTTAATAAACAGCAGAGAAAGCAAGGTTGCGTGCGCGCGAAGCAAAAGCAACAAAGCCGTTACTCTCTACTTCCCATCCGCAGGCGGTGTCGGGCCTGTCCCGGGAAGCAGGGCTCCAGAACGCGTACCGGTTGCTCGGAGGACAAATGTCTTCCCAGAATCCCCCCGTCCTCCTCCCTTTATAGTTGAGCTGACATCATATGGTATGGAATATCCTATTGGTCAGCTCGGGTCGGCTGTCCGGGTTGTATCCCCTCCCAAATCTTGCCCCCCC
>VYZX01027432.1:0-27427 GCA_013401335.1 Brachypteracias leptosomus | reverse complement strand
ACTGTCTTTTTGCCTTGTGTGTTGATAGATTTTTGACTACACACATACCCCAGATCTGTCAGCTTGCTGGATTTGCTGGTTTTTTCCTGATTTGAAATACTTCTTTCCTACTGGAGAAAGTACTTTTATACCACTAGTAGTAGCTTCCAAAACACTGGTAGGATTCAGGAAGCAATGACAGTGAATGATTTATCCACCCTGTATGTTTCTGTCACTGATCATACCTAGAGACTGAATCCTGATAAAATACAGCTTTATTTCCTAACTGACATATTTGCCTGGAAAGATGTATGTCTGAATGAAAAAGGCTAACGTAGCAGGAAGGTGGGGTGTGATCACAGCCTTTACATTTTTATATTGGATTTCAAGTAGGAATAATTTTCCTATGGTGCTACATGACAGGGAAATCCATGAGTGTGTGATTTCTGTACACATAGCACCTGCTTGGTGGTTTTGGATCCCCAGGTCCCAGGAGCCACGCTGGTATGCAGTCAGGCTGCTGACTTTCTCCCCAGTTTCTGTTGTGTCTTGATAGAAGCTGGGCTGTGTCTACTGAATATTTTATTTTCTGTTTCTCTTCAGAAGCCAGGCAACGCTGTTTTGTTGGAATTTTTCAAGTACTTATAGGAGCTCTGGCATGTAATTATTTCTACAAAAACCTTCTTCAGCTCCTTCATTCACTGCCTACTTCATGCTCCTCTGTGGGATACCAGCCTAGCTTGCCATGAGACAGGAATACAGGATAATTTAGTGCACTTCAGGAGATAGGTTAAGATATCTGTGACATCTTAAGATTCTTGTGCTGTCTCCAGGGGTGGAGATCCACTGAGCTGGCCTGCCAAACAGCTGAAGGAGAGAGTCTTGTGAAGATAAGAGAGTCCTGTTTTGGCTAAACCAACAGAAGCAAACAGCTGGTACATAAATCTTGAAGGTCACAGTGTTCAAGCAAAGACCTTTGCCTAATGAATGGCAAAATTAATATTAAAGTTCACACCTCCAATTGTGCTAACGAGCCCAACAGAGTACATGTTAACCATACATGACTGNCTCCAATTGTGCTAACGAGCCCAACAGAGTACATGTTAACCATACATGACTGTTACACAACTCTTCACCAAAATCTTGCTAAACATCACCTAGAAGGCAGGGACATATGGGTTTAGGATATAAAAATCACAAAGGGAACACCTCTCTGGAGAGGAGAAGACTGAAAGTCCAGCATAGACAGTTGACAGGTTGTGTAATTCTCTTCCATCACCCAAGACAGGGCTGCCTTCTTGGTAATAATTGCTCCTTCAATATATAGTATACCTTTTCCTAGCATTACTATTATTCATTAAAGCTATTACACAGACTTGCTTCTCCAACTGCTTTGGGTGTACCTGGAAATTACTAACTCGAGCTCAATTATCTTTATTTGCATTAAGTGCATTTTTCAATGGCAATTCCAAACCTATTGTATCTGTCACTTTAATAAATCTAATAGTTTTAACTTTTACACTGTCTCAATGCAAGTCCTTATCCAGGGCTCTGAGACTGAACTCTCAGACAATAATTCTTAACTTTGTGAAACTGTTCAGTGCAAGCCTTTGGGTTCTCACCCTTAACGCGACACTCCTCCACAAGTCCCCTTCTTCTGCGTGGCTGCTGAAGCCTTAACACAGCAAAGGCACCTGCTGTTTCTGCAACTGCTGTCTACTGCCCTGTCTGTCTGTGCCTACCCATGGAAGCTTGTCAGCTAATTATACTGTCCAGCTGGGGGCAAGGATGGTCTTTGGCCAGCACCCAGAATGATGGGATCCCGCTCTGAGCAAGTGCTCCTGAGCACAATAGCAACATGAATATATCAACAAAATAGTACTTGAAATAGAAATGGGACTCTGCCACAAAGACTCTCAAGAGCTCTTCTTCTCTCTTAGTTGTTGTGAGAATAGGAGTTTGATCTCTCTGTGCACCGCCTTCACCAAATATCTTTTACAGCACACCCAGAGAGCCAGTGGGCCTGGCTTATTTCAAACAAAAGCAGCTGCTTTTAAGAACATTCCTCTCTGAATGTGAATTTTGAATGCAGACACAAAATCAAGATCTTCCTCTTGATTTGCTAAAAGAATTTTGCTACTGAATTTCATACTGTTTTTACTTGCTCCCTGTTAATCATTCCAGGTGTCTTTCTGGCAATAAAGTTGTACGTTGACTTCAGCAAGGCCTTTGACATTGTCTCCCATAACATCCCCATAGGTAAACTCAGGAAGTGTGGGTTAGATGAGTGGACAGTGAGGTTCATTGAGAACTGGCTGAATGACAGAGCTCAAAGGGTTGTGATCAGCAGCACAGAGTCTTGCTGGAGGCCTGCAGCTAGTGTTGTTCCCCAAGGGCCAGCACTGGATCCAGTCTGGTTCAACATATTCGTCAATAACCAGGATGAAGACATGGATCATGCCCTCAGCAATTTGGCTAATGACACAAAACTGGGAGGAGTGGCTGACACAGCAGAAGGCTGTGCTGCCATTCAGCAAGACCTGGACAGGCTGGAGAGTTGGGCAGAGGGGAACCTCATGAAGTTCAATAAGGGCAAGTGTAGGGTCCTGCACCTGGGGAGGAATAACCCCATGCACCAGTACAGGTTAGGGGTTAACCTGCTGGCAAGCAGCTCCACAGAGAAGGATCTGGGAGTCCTGGTAGACAAGTTAACCATAAGCCCCCAGTGTGCTCTTGTAGCCAAGAAGGCCAATGGTGTTCTGGGTTGCATTAAGGAGAGTGTGACCAGCAGGTTGAGAGAGGTTCTCCTCCCCCTCTACTCTGCCTTAGTGAGGCCACATCTGGAGTACTGCATCCAGTTCTGAGCTCCCCAGTTCCAGAGAGACAGGGAACTACTGGAGAGCATCCAGATGATTAACAGACTAGAACATCTCTCTTATGAGGAAAGGCTGAAAGACCTGGGGCTCTTTAGCCTGGAGAAGAAAAGGCTGAGAGAGGATCTTATCAATGTTTATAAATATCTAAAGGGTGGGTGCCAAGAGAATAAGGCCAGTCTCTTTTCAGTGGTGCCCAGTGATAGGACAAGGGGCAACGGGCACAAACTAGAACACAGAAAGTTTCATCTAAACATAAGGAAAGAACAGGCTACCCAGAGAGGTTGTGGAGTCTCCTCTAGAGCCTTTCAAAACCCACCTGGATGTGTTCCTGTGCAACCCAGTCTAGGTGAACCTGCCTTATCAGGCGAGTTGGACTAGATGTTCTCCAGAGGTCCCTTCCAACACCTACAATTCTGTGATTTTCCTCCATGAGAGAGTGGAAAGTGTTTTCCTTAGCTCTATAGATCTGCTTCACCTTACTTGATCTCTTTCAGGATAAGCCATCGCTAGCAGGGCTGAGGAAAAATAGCACACTGAACTTTCTGAAGCAAGGCAGGAGCAAAAAATTCTTGTGTGATGGTTCAATAACAACACCTATGCCATAGTCTTGGTAAGGGAAAGGAGAATTCATCAGTCCTTAATGTTGAGGCCCTCAGAGTCACTTCTCACTCAAATCCAGGAGTGACATCCACAATCTGTTCTCCAGAAGACCACTGATGGTTGTAAGCATAGGAAGCTGTAGCACAGGCCTCTTAAATATTGAGGAAAAGTACACAAAAGCCATTGCATAGAGTTATACCACTCCAAACTCATTGAAGGGAAGAAGAAATGGGGTAGAATGCAGGGTGGGAGAGGAAGTGAAAGGACCAGATGGGACAGATATCCTGCCAGCAAGAAGAATGGGCAGTGAAAAGCTCTCCAGAACATGGGGCTATACCATTGGCCTGGGCATCAAATGTCACCTTGCTGTTAACCAGTCAATTCTGTGGAGAGGTTTTGTTCTGGAAACTGTTTAGTCATTGCTCCACATCCGGGATAAAAACAGAGAGACTGAGAGAAGTTTCAGTTTATAACCTGAAAACCTTCAAAGGGCTTCCCAAAAAACATCAAACTAAGTTCTTCTTGTCCAGCCTTTATAGATCCAGCTTATTCCTTGGCACTCCAGTCAACTTCATTTCAGTCATCTAAACTAGGTAGTGTATTATTCCTTCATGTTCACATACAGATAATGGCCAAAAAGGTGCAGGCATTGTAATAGCTTAGATTTGTTACCAGCTGAGCTTTATTTCAAAAGTAATTACAGATTCAGATTAAGCCAAGCTTTGCTTTTATCCTGAGTATGGACTTCAAACCAAGCAAAGTTATGTGTAAACTATTTGTAAGGCTGGTTTTGAACTTCCCTATAAGAAAAAGATCTGCTTGGATGCACACCTGTGTCACTGCATCTACATTGATATGAACTGAAATGATCATTAATATCTTGAATTTAAAATTTATTTTATGCTTCTTGAATTTAAAACTTATTTTATGTTTCTTGAATTTAAAAACAATGGAACAAACAAAAGGCTTGCTGATAGCTTCTGGTAGGCAAGAAGAGACCAAAACGTGCTAAAACTGAGTTTCTTTAGCACTCTCCCAGAGTCTTCAAATCCCTTTTCACTTAGTAAAATCTTGGGATATTAGGAAAAACTGATTCATACTGTTACTCTAGGTAATTAAAGAAGTATTATCATGTTTCCACTTTTTCAGTTCCTGGCTTTCAGTTACCAAAGCATCTTAAACCACATGTAATTCACTGTAGTTCTAATATCATTTTTCATTTCCTTGGGAATACTTCAATTGTCACAAATTAAAATCCATTATTGCTAATGATTTCAGATTGTTGTTTCTGATTCTAAACATAAAAGTAATTACCAGCACATATGACCCCCCCCAGTGGAACAATTTTATCATTGTTCCTGGAAGTAACATCAATGCTGTTGTTGTTTCTTGTAAATGAAAAGCCCTTACCATAATGACACCCTGATGGTCAAGTAGAAGCCATTACATAGATACAAAGGAATGAAATAATTGCATCAGCGATTTAGCAACACTTTTTACTTATAAGAGCAAGAAATAAATACAAAAGGCAGTTATTTGATTTATTACATACAGTTAATAATAACAAGGTGGTGACATAACCAGGTGGATAGATGATGGTAGAGCAGTGGATGTGGTCTACCTTGACTTCAGTAAAGCTTTTGATATAGTGTCCCACAGCATCCTTGCAGCTAAACTGAGGAAGTGTGGTCTGGATGATCAGATAGTGAGGTGGATTGTGAACTGGCTGCAGGAAAGAAGCCAGAGAGTAGTTGCCAATGGGGCAGAGTCTAGTTGGAGGCCTGTATCTAGTGGAGTCACCCAAGGGTCAGTACTGGGACCAATACTATTCAGTATATTCACCAATGATTTGGATGAGGGATTAAAGTGCACTGTCAGCAAGTTTGCTGACGACACCAAGCTGGGAGGAGTGGCTGACACACCAGAAGGCTGTGCTGCCATCCAGCAAGACGTGGACAGGCTGGAGAGTTGGGCGGAGAGAAATTTAATGAAATATAACAAGGGCAAGTGTAGAGTCTTGCATCTGGGCAAGAACGATCCCAGGTACCAGTATAGGTTGGGGACTGAGCTGTGGAAGAGCAGCATAGGAGAGAGGGACCTGGGGGTTCTGGTGGACAGCAGGATGACCATGAGCCAGCAATGTGCCCTTGTGGCCAAGAAAGCAAATGGCATCCTGGGTATTAGAAGGGGTGTGGTTAGTAGGTCGTGAGAGGTTCTCCTCCCCCTCTACTCTGCCCTGGTGAGACCACATCTGGAATACTGTGTCCAGTTCTGGGCCCCTCAGTTCAAGGACACAGAACTGCTGGAGAGAGTCCAGTGCAGAGCCACAAAGATGATTAAGGGAGTGGAACATCTCCCTTATGAGGAAAGGCTGAGGGAGCTGGGTCTCTTGAGCTTGGAGAAGAGGAGACTGAGGGGTGACCACATTAATGTTTATAAATACATTAAAGGAGAGTGTCAGGAGGATGGAGTCAGGCTCCTTTTGGTGGCATCCAATGATTGGACAAGGGGCAATGGGTATAAGCTGGAACATAGGAGTTTCCACATAAATATGAGAAAAAACAGTGAGGGTGCCAGAGCACTGGAACAGGCTGCCCAGGGAGGTTGTGGAGTCTCCTTCTCTGGAGATGTTTAAAGCCCGCCTGGACATGTTCCTGTGCAACTTGGTCTAGGTGATCCTGCTCCTGTGGGGGGATTGGACTAGATGATCTTTAGAGGTCCCTTCCAATCCCTAAGATTCTGTGATTCTGTTATGTAATGCAGCTTTTGTTATTGACCCCAACTCATGGAAAAATTACCAAAAATACGTAATTGGGTCTCTGAAAACTGCAGCAACACCAGGCAGTGAGGAGAAGTTGGTGTTACTTGTAAATCTCAATAAATAAAACGTCCTTTCATTTCATCATACTAATATCTCACTTTGCAAACCATACAGCTATTCACAAGAGGCCTTTTAAAATACAAGCAGTAGATTCATAAACAAGCTGGATTTCAGGGATAATTTTGTCAAGTGCAAACCTGACATCTGGTCCTGTAGCACCTCTCCTTTTTTAGTAGACCTTTTGTCACAGGTAAACATTTCTGTTAGCATCACCATCCATCTTACAATTTGGCCTTATCTACCCTGTATGCTCTATATTGGATTACCTCTGTTTAGTATAAAATACCACAAGATGTCTAAAAAGGGAATCACACAAGTAAATAGACATTTACAGACCGTCCCTTTACCTAGCACTCATAATTAAGATTATCTAAATAATTGTTGCGGTTTTATACAACCTGTTCCTGTTCTGTAATTGCATTGAATATCCCTGCACATGTCTATACATTATAACACACCTCTGTATAGCCCCATCTGTGTTTTACAAGTTAGATTTTTAGATGAGCAATATTGAATATATTAAAAATGGTGATTGATTATATAAGTTTATCTAGAACATTTTTTCATTGCTTACTGCTTGTTACTAAGAAACTGTGTTTTGTGCAAACTTTTCTGGTTTATTCTAACAGGAATTCAGAATAAAGCACCATGAAGATATGATGAGATGGCATAGAGAGAGATGTTAACCATGTCCCCCTTTCCCATTCCTATTTCATACCCATTAGAAAAATGTGAGTTTGGGTTTTTACCCAAATTCTTCTCATTTTCCTGAGGAAAAGACTGGAGAAGGAAATGATTGAGAAAAGGGGAGAGGAAGATCTTCTTGGACGATCAGATCTAGTCTCCTGTCATCTCTGTTAGCCATGTCACACATTTTTTCATAAAGAGACAAGCACATAACTTTTTTTTTTTTAATTCCTATCAGAAATCAGCTACTGGTTAGGAACATCGGGTTTGTTTTCAACTCTTGTCCATGTTTATTTCCAGTTGTCCTTGTGTCAGCATTTAGGTCAGTTAAATGCAGCAAGGTACTTTGTTTAACCAGCAGAAAATTAGTTTCCCAATCTTCTGATCTTCTCTCTCTTGCCTCCTTTCTTACTTCTCTTCAGAAAGGACGAATCATCACAACTTTGCACAGTGTTTTGGGTGGGAACTTGCCAGTGGTTCATACAGGCTAAATAAGATTGTTCCAGTCTCTGCTGGAAGCATTCTGCCAAAGACCCCTTGTTGGCCTTCCCGCAGTTGCATCTCAACCTGTTCACCTTGCAGCTGCTTAGTATAACAAGGTCTTGTTCCTTCCTGCTTTTTTTCCAGATGATGAACTCCAGCTTGCCGCAGGAATTTTTGCTACTTAGCAACCCTGTAATTTTGATGTTAACAATTTAATTATTTCTCTATTATGTCAAGATTTAGGGTCATTCTGTTGTTCCTGTACTGTTCCTACCTCCCAGCTGCTACCATCAAGAGTTCATGAGCATGTTCCTATGTTTTCTGCCAAACTCTAAGACATTTCTGAGTCTCACATCCAGTCCCTGAGGAATACAGGGACTTCTCCTTCCTCCTATTGATTAGTTCCCCTCCACTGCAAGCCTCTTGCCATCTGCTTATTGGCAATTTCCTTAGCTATTATATATTAACTAACACACAAAAATCTAGATCAATTAATCATTTCCAGCAAGGAAACTATATTTAATTTGGTGAGAGTCAGTCTGTTCTCCCATGTAGCAAGCAATAGCACAAGAGGAAATGGCCTCAAGTTGCACCAGGAGAAGTTTGGGTTGGATCCTGGGAAAATTTTCTTTACAGAAAGGGTTCTAAAGCACTGGAACAGGCTGGTCAGGGAAGTGGTGGAGTTTCCTTCCCTTGAGATATCTAAAAGACATATAAATGTGGCACTTAGGGACGTGGTTTAGTGGCGACCTGGCAGTGTTGGGTTACCAGTTGGACTTGATGATCTTGAAGGTCTCTTCCAACCAGAACAATTCTATGATTCTGATTTCCCTTGCTTCAGAAATTGACTCATGAGAGGTAAGTAATAAGTTAAACTGGCACGATACACTGTCAGGAGATCATAAATCTATGCTGTGTTGTATACCATTCCCCATCTAGTTCCTTGCCTTTAATTATTTTTTCTGACTTCTGGGGTTAATATTGTCTACCTTTCTAGCTTGGCAGCATTCAGCATTTTTAATTCAAATTTGGTTATGAGATTCAGTATATTTTATCAAGTTCAGAGTTACTAGGCTCAGTTGAAAATATGGTAGCATTTAATTATTTGTAAGGCTATCTTTTGATTGTATATTATGCCTATTTGGGCATCTATACTGCGGAAGAAGTCGTCTTATTTGCTTTAAAGTGCATTACAAAGTCTAAACGAGTTCCAGTTTTCTGCAGTCTGACTTCAGCCGTAATCTTCTTGATTTCCAAATTGTCCTTTTTTTTTTGTTGATCTATCCCTTCTTTTTTTGTTGATCAGTCTGACAAGCACTTGTCTCTCTGTACAGATTCTAAAGACATTTCCAGTGACTCAAAAAAGTCTTCATCAGCATTGCAGTTGCCTGCAGCCAGGAAAAATGAAAAACAGCCTGGGTGTCTTTCAAAATACATTGTAACTAATTCAGAAGTTATGGACTTGATTTATAATATAAGGCTCTGAGGCCTGTGTTGCAAAAATCACGTATATATGATAATAGTCCTGTTGGAATTTTGTAGGTAATTAACAAGGAAGTGTGTCACTAAACACATCCAGGAAAATTGTGCCCCACTGTTATTATCATAGTTCTTCATTCTACACCTGAGAATGTAATTTCCTCATTCAAATTACAATTCTTAACATGTTTTTAACTTGGAAAATACTCAAATATTAATGTACTCAAATTCATTCACCCAAGCAAGCATGGAGATAAACACTGGGAAAAAAAAGTCAAATTTGAAGTAATTCTGCAGCACACAGTACAGTACAGTAGCACATTTGCTTTGGTAAAACTAGTAGAAAAAGCCCTTCTCCTTGCCATTCTTACTAGCATCTCTATAATCTCCTCAAGCATTTAGCCTCACACATATTTCTGGGGTAGTAAGAGAACTAGAGGATTTGACCTAGTTTCTAGATTTAAGAGAAACAAGACAGACAAAGGAACAAGCTGAAGGTTTTCAAGGCAGGATATTGCCAGGGTTACAGGAATTCGTTCATGCAATGCTCTCCACCACACTCAAAACTATCCCAGGGCTCTTTCCTGGGCCCACACACTGAAATAAGTGCATATGCACTCGTCTTGAGAATGTCATTTACAGACAACAGGAAATAACAAGATGCTGTGTTCAACATTGCTTTCAGCTTGTTTTGTTCCTTGTTACTTATCAAACCAAATATTCTATGTCAAAAAAAAAGAATGAAGAGACCTTGGATTGAGGAAGTTAATTGGATTGTCAAGATGTTTCAGTACTATTCCCAGAATGGCATCATTTGGGTAGACTCTTAATATTTCGTAATGGACTTCATGGTAGTGCTGAAGAGTTTCAGAAAAGCAAATCTACTTTTTAAGCCTGTATTGACACATATTTCACCTTAGCAGCATCTGGCCAAAACAAAAGGTTTGCTACAAAACAGCATGTCAAAAAACACTCTCAGAGAAAGCCATGTGTCAAGATTTATAGAATATAGAATTGTCAGGGCTGGAAGGGACCTTAAAGTTCCAACCCCCCTGCCATGGGCAGGGACACCTCCCACTAGATCAGGTTGCTCAGAGCCCCATCCAGCCTGGCCTTCAAAATTTCCAGGAATGAGGCTTCCACCACCTCTCTGGGCAACCTGTTCCACTGTCTCACCACCCTCANTGGCATCCCTTACCTCCAGCATATCAACCACACCACACAGCTTGGTATCATCGGCAAACTTGCTGAGGGTGCACTCAATGTCACTGTCCACGTCACTGACAAAGATGTTAAACAAGACTGGTCCCAGTACTGATCCCTGAGGGACTCCACTTGTCACTGGCCTCTACTTGGACATGGACCCATTGACAGCCACTCTTTGGGTGCAGCCATCAAGCCAGTTCTTTATCCACTGAGTTGTCCATCCATCGAACCCATATTTTACCAGCTTGGAGACCAGGATGTCGTGCGGGACCGTGTCAAAGGCTTTGCTTAGACCCAGGTAAATGACATCAGTTGCTCTTTCCTTGTCTATTGATGTTGTGATCTTGTCATAAAAGGTTTGTCAGGCATGATTTGCCCTTGAAACATGTAAGCCAGGAGATTCCCTGACCCCTGGCCCTGCCTGGCCTATGCCACAGGTTTCTGTCCCCTGTGGCATCCCCTATCAACTGGTTATCCTGGTTATCATCATGTCCTCAATCCTGTCTGGCCCTGCCTCCTGCATGAACCTCAAATTCACATCACAGCAGTGTCTCTGCTGTCACCAGCTGGATGCCAGACCGGGCTCACTACCTTGCTTCATCTGGGACTGTCAGTGGACTAGCCTGCCCCTGCTCAGATCCTGCAGGACAGTGGCTCATCAGAGTGCAAACTAAATGTGAGCTCCAAAGGCAGCAGAGCTGACAACTCAGTGCAAAGAAAGCACAAGTCCTGTGGGACCTGTGAGAAGAATGAGTCTTCCCTACTCTTCATTTCTCTAGATTGCTCTGACTTTCCAGGCTGAGGATCAGTCCAACCAGGAACAGCTGGCCTGCACTTCTGCTACAGCTCTTCTTTTGGACTATCCTCTGTGCAAGAAGGATTATGGTAGCATATGCAGTAGTTAGCTTCGCATGCCAGTGGAGAGATTTCTTCTGCCTGGGAAGTTCCTTCTCTTGCCAAATTACACCCACCATGCCGTAGCAGCTACCAACAACACTCTCTAAGGTGCCCTGGGAATCTATGGAACTCAGGAGAAGCCAGCAGTATGTGAAGCTGGATTTCATTTCGGAAATACCCAGGTAGCTCTCTGAATGCCAATTGTTAGAGGTTCTTACCACACCACAGAGTGTTAGAAACTAATCTTGGTTTCCACAAGTGCTCTATAAAGCACTTGTTTCCTTCTCAGATCATGCCGCTTGTTCCAGTCTTTTCTTTGTTTTTCATGGCTAGTCATTAATTATCCCATTTATTAATGCAGAAGACTGTAAGGACAGGTTGCTTTTGACTTCAAACAACTTTTTCTAAAAAGTTGGAGATGTGATTTATGTTGCTGTCCATACAGATAGAGCCAAAAGACCTGTTAGACCCATAAGTAAAGTTCAGACCAGAATGATCTCATTGGTTATATTTTCATTAATAAAATGCACCCCAGCAAAGGGTTAACATTACTTGAGCATGTCTTACCTGTTTTTTGTGAGAACATTCAGTACGGTTTCCAGAACATCTTGGGCTTTGAAGTACTCTGCTGTCACAGAGCAGGAACGGGGTAGGAAGAGGTTCCACCTTCTAGTGGGCAGTCTGCCATGGTGAGTGTATTGTGGTGTTACACAAATGTAATTGCAACAGTCCTAACGTTGTTCAGGCATGTATGCAAAAATAAAATGCAGAACATTCAGAACAGAGGCATTATGCCCTGCCTTGTATCACATCACACAGCCCAGCCTGGCTGCCTTTTGCACAACCTGGCTCTAGAGCCTCTTAACTCCTGACTCCACAAGCAACTCCTAGTGCTCAGCAGCAGAAAAGAAGGGCAGAAGGTGAGCTGTGTGTTCCCACTTGCCAATGTAGGTAGCTTTCCTGGCTCCTATCCCTGACCTAGAGTGGAGCAGGGTTCTTGTGAGGTGTAGGAGAGAGTCTCTGTATCCCTGGAGGAGGAGATGAGGGAAAAGATTATGTTGGAGTGAAGAGCTGGGGAAGAGAATTGAACTCGTCATATGACCTTGAATAGCAATGTTCACTGTGGAGACACATCCCAGGCTCCTCACCTCTCCTTTGTTCCTGTTCCAGCTGAGCACTCAATGTACCAATTCTTTCCTAACCAGCATCACCCTTTGTGAGTAACACAGGAAGTTTCCCATTTTCTAGATACTGCAAAATAACCCTTGATTAAATTTCCTCCCTGAAAAGGCAGAGGGAGAAAGACCTTCTTCCATCTCTGTCCCTACACTAAGAGCCTTTAGTGCAGCATTATCTACAATACTCAGAAAAAAATTTAGCTCTCTGCCTCCAGAACTGAAAAACAGGGCAATCAAGAATAGCATAAAATCTATGCTGTTGCTGCTTTAAAACACCCTATTACTGACAGCTCTTAAACTTGGCATCAGAACAGAGGCATGTCCAGGCACTGAATAACAGAAGATGCAATCTGACAAGGTTACAAAACCTAGGCTCCTCCATCTCATTTGTTTTAAAGTTGAACCCCATAGCCTTTGACTTTCTAAGTAACTGTAAACATCCACTGCAGCCAGTTTGTCTTCTTAAAGTGAGGGCCTAGTACTGTGTGACCCTCAGCACTAGTAGTACCATGGCTAAAATACCCTAATTGGATAGGTGTAGTATATGCCTGTGAGATAATAAATACACCTTTGCAAGCAGTTCCCATTGGGAGTCTTGGAAATTATTCAACGTGGTTACTTAAACATTTGGCTTATCTACTGCAACGAGATAGTATTCAGATATAAAAAGACAGTATCAGTTTGTGGGAACTTTATTTCACAATTTAATGGTCCTTGGGGCAGTGCAAATGAAGCCATACACAAAAAAAAGAAAATAGGCAAGTAGGCAGTGGTCCTGACAAATGGCATGGTCATTTACTCTAATTAACTGAAGTAAATTACAGGAGTCAGACAAATTGTCTTTCTGCGATCAGCCAGCAAAATCAATGCAAAGGATTAGTCACAGCAAATTTAGTAGTGTTGACTGTTATGAAGGTGGCTGGAGAAGACTCACTTTTCAGCTAACTATTCCTTGCAAAACTTCATCTGTTTGGACCGAAATTTTCCATATGCGATATCTAATTTTGACTGATCCTTCCAGAAAAAGGATCAGCATAAGGAGTCCAACCATTTCCAGGGATTAAAATAGTAAAGAGAATACTGCTTGGCCTTGTTACTTTCCAAGACTTTTCTTTCCACCTTCTCGCCCTTTGATTTGGAGGAGGGATTTGAAATGCAGTAGAAAGTGGGAGTCAGCATCAGGAACTGGACTTGCACCTCCACATAGGGTCTAGCCAAGCTCAGCTAAGCTTCACAGCCCTCAGACACCTTACAGATGCTCTGGAGAGTTTGAAAGTTGCAATGCCCAGAGGCCCAGCCCTCCCTGTGCCCAGCTCCCTCACTGACACAACCTGGAGGACTGCTCACCATACAGGAGTGGTGGGAAGCACCCCTGGACAGCTGCTCTCAGCCATTCCAGACCTACTCGGGACAGGCAAAGAATTTGTACTTAATTGTACTTCTGGTGACACCCAAGCAACCTGACGGAGGAACCAGTTCCACTTTGAATAAGGAAAGGATGAAATCAAACTAACAAGAAAGGGAAAGGCAGGCTGAGTACAGCAGATTCAGACCTAGGCCTGGGACAGGAAGAAAAGGAGGCTGTGGCAAGAGAAGCAAGAGGACCATGTTGAGACAAGTCCCTAGACAATGTCTATACTCTGTGGAGGCCCTGGCACATATCAGTATCCTCTCCAAGGTGGTTTCCACAGGCAGAAAGATCCCTGGGTGCAAGCCAGACAGAAACTTCACTGGAGTCCAAGAGGTGCCAACTCAGTGTGACGAGAAAAGCCAGGACAAGGGGAGGAAGGGGTCCCGGAAGCAAGTGGAGGATATGGCACAGCACCAGGCAGGAGACAATATAGCTGTGACTGAGAGAGAAAAAGATTACTATTTCTTATAAAATCAAAGTTCTAATAAATAAATTTTAAAAAGACAGGAAGGTAAAATTAACACATTAATTTTTATTAATCCTCTTGTTCTTCTAGCAGGTGTGCTGAATATTCCTGGCCCACAGCACAAGAGGTAACCAAACGTTATCCAGCCACGCAGCAGAGGCATCAATAACTCTGTCGCCAGGATGCCTAAGGGAATTCTCTCCTAAGCTGTTTAAGCCCCAATGAGCTTGAGAGTAGCTGTCAGAGCAGACTTTGATGATCTGTTCTAATCATCTTTTCAGGCCATTGGGGAAGAAATAAAACTGAACATTTTATTATCTGACTTGCCGTGGGTTTGAGCTTGGTTTTTTTTTCATTTCTTATCTGAGAAACTCAATCTCCAAAAACTTTGTACTCACTTCCTTGGGTTGGGGTTTCCGAGGCTAATCTAACAGTGGTCAGATGTGCTCTGCAGAAACGATTGTTGATCCATAAGTTATCGCTTCCTTGCTGGAGGTGAACACTGATTGTTGGAGTTCTCCTTAATCGGTCCTGTGTCAGCTGCTAGATTGATTTAATATTCACTAGAATGCATTTTAACCTACCCTGGCTTACTTTGCCCTCAGGTGGACAAAGAGACCTCATGTTTCCTCCAGCTGGGGGAGCAATCCCCCAGGTATTCCAGCAAGAATCAGCTGCCTCCAACCTAAACTTATGTCGTGCAAATGCTTAGCACAAAGTTTGTGTTTCAGAGCATCTGTTTGCTGCTATAATTTAGCCTACATAATGCTGAAAAAAAGAAAAGTGAGGACAACCCAGATGCTGCTGTATACCAGCAGCTGACAAACATTTGGTTTGGAGATGTTGGCAGGGTGGTATGCAAACATCTATAGATGAGCAAATTAATCTCCACTCTTTATTCGTATCAGGTTTTCCTACAGCGTCTATCTATCATGGGAGAAGGCTGTCCTATTCCCTCTATCTCCTCTCCTGTGAATCTGAATTCTGAAAATGCATAAAGAAAAACAAGGCAATTCAAATATGCACTAGGTCACGCTTTGTAAAAAAATGACATAAATTTGCATGGTTTTGACAGAAAAGCCCAGACACGGGGAAAGCATCTAAATGAGGCAAGTGAATGCGCAAATCTGCCTCTGATTTTCATCTCAAAGTAATTTGGCTTCAGTATTCTTAAAAGCAGGTGTCTAGTCACAGCATTGAACGGTGCCAGCAGTGCAGTGGTCAAATCTGGTTGGGAACCCCTCACATAAATTGTTCCATGGAAAAGAAGGAAACTCAGGAGGTAAAAGCCCAAGTAGGCATCATACCTGCAATTTTCTTCCCTTGGAAGGCACATCTGGCTTTAGACAGTGTATGGGCCTCCATACTACAGTCAGAAGTTTTAAGAATTATTAACTCTTCTTTCCCTGCACTAATTCATTAGAGAATAGCTGCCAATTTTTTATTTGGGACATTGTTATAACACTTTGATACAAGAAAATGATCACTGACAGAAGCTGGCAATTACCTATTGCAGAGGTGACAAGAAGAAAGAAATGATGAAACATTGATGCAGCCCTTTACCTTGATACCTTCTGGTGCTCAAATTCTCCTCAGTCTTCATTTCTTTTTATTTGGTTGCTGCAACCTAGCTCTGTGTGGTCTTCTATGGTTCCTGCTCCATTGCATCCAAAAGACATATATTAAACCTCAGAACTGTGTTAGACTTCCTCATGAACAATTGCCAAAAAAAGAGAAATGCAACAAATTGCCAATTTGAAGTCAGCATGTAATCTTACCCTGTGGCTTATCATACTTTCAGCCCCAAATTTCTCCTATTCATTTAAGGATGAAATAGATAATATTTTTGTTTTCATACATTGTGTCTTCCTGGTCTTATTTCAACATGCATTTGTTGTCATCCTTGTAGAAATAAAACATGCAGCTGTTCATAACAACAAGAACATGATGTTTTAGCAGAAAAATACCTCATGGGGCTCATATTTCTCTGTTCCCTCCAGTCCTAGTCTCCCTTTTGATCCTTAGGATGAGAACACAGGCAATTTGGCCATTTGAAGGACATTAAAACCTTATCTGTTCAAACCCCAGGTTGTTAAACTGCTTCCAGTTGATGCCTTAAGAAGTCCTTCCTTGCAGTTATCTTGATGCTGAGTCTCTCCATAGGTCTGGTTTGCTGGTAAGGAGACAGCCCTATGCTCTTCACCAGTCCCTGGAAGCCAACAAATGAAACCAGTACAAGTATTTGGATATTTAAGAAGCACATGCTCTCTAACCCCGAAACCTGTGAATAATGAGGAATTTTAAATGCCAAAGTTCTCACAGCCTCATACCTATGACATCATGAACTATTTTACTTTGATAAGCTGCATTATTAGTCCTTCTGTATCTCTTATGGCCAAAGCCAGCCTTGATCTAAAGACCCAGCAACTGCTTTGGTGACACCCGTGACCAGATTTTCACAGTGTGCTAAACTCTTTGAAATATCTGGTTCCATTTACATTAAAGAGGAGATCTGGCCTCCTAATGGGTGTATCATAGCGAGATTAGAGAAAGTCTAATGAAATCCATGCTGGGATATTTCATTATCTTGCAGGCAATAAAGCCATCAAAACAAAGCCGTTCATTATCTTTCCTCTTAGGGAGGAAAACAAGTGATCTATATAATTTAGAATATCTCATTGTCCTCCCTGGTCAAAAATGACAGTAGTATAACAAACACTAAAGAAAGCAATGCATATTATTAACTTGTTTGTTTCCACAGTAAGAAAGCAGTGCCTTAGAAGTAAAAATAAGCTTGAGGGCTCAGCTGCATAAAAATCATCTATTTTACAGCTCATTGCATTGTTAAGTAACATTACAGTGCAATTTGGCCTTTGTGATATAGTTTTACACAGGGTAGACAAGCACTTCTAGAATTTTTTAATGTCCCATTCCCCCAAATACGTTACACATAACCAAATTCAATATTTGGATTTTTAAATCTGCAGTAAATGGAAATGAATATGAGCATACACACTAGCAGGCAGCTTCTGGACTCCAAATATAATTGTTTCTAAAGTGATATATTAAGCACTTTGGAATTGCTTGTCTTTCTTGTCTATCTTGTTGAAACAGATTATAAGGTCTTTATGGTAAGAGCTCTATCACATCAACACGCCATAAGGCTGTGATGATAATAAGAGGTTTGAGATGTTAAAAAAAGACTATGATAATAATAATTTTTCTCTTTTTCTTATGAAACAGGACACTTCTGTGATTGCACCATTATTTCCCCATCTCTTCCTCAGTCTGTCAGTGAGCTTCTTATAACTTTTGGGAAATTTTCAATCAAGTGCAACAACAAAACAGGACTGCCAGAAACATTAAATTCCTCCAAACTTAGTGAAAACAGGCTAGAAATAACTAGGTAGAAGGTATTACTGCCAAAAAGCACCAAGGAGCTGGGCAAGTGCATTGGCTACATGCAGGCTGGGTTGACCTGCATTGCTATTAAGGAGTTCTTCTGGCCCTGAGTCACAGACAACTGCTCTGGGGCTTACCCTCTCATCTCTGATGGTAACAAGAATGCTCAAACAAGGCACACTGTGCTCCAAAATACACATCTTCCACAGCTGTCTAGAACACTTGGGACAAATAAAAATAGCACCTCAGCAGTTGCAATGTTTATTAGACACATTCAGCTTATGCAGCAGAGGAAAATACACTAGTGAGGTATTCTCCCGGGTTATACCTTCCGGCTCCTTCTTTGCTTTCCTGGTACTTATGGCAATTCAAATTATATATCTGCAACTTTTATTCTTGCTTTATTCTTCCACATAAATATCTGATTAGATAACCAACACTATGCTGTGCTAATAAGCCATAATAGCTTATAGGGACTTGTTTTTCAGGTCATCCTCTAAAAATGCCTAGCCACGTCCAAAGGAGTATCTGTAGCCAACCATCAGATCCTAACATGTTAAATGTGTCTGGTCTGAGACAGACAGCTCTCAGCTTTCTAAGCTTAAAACCAAAGGGATGAGGGGGATCTTTATCACAGCAGAATCCCCATTGGTTGCATGTGGAAGGCACTCAGTATAGACACTGCATTTAATGGTGTTTACACTGGAGGTAGATCAAGGCAACTATGGAGTAGGTTTATCCAGTACTAGGATTTAACAACGCTAGGATTTTACATGTAGGAAATGCCTTTTCACAGTTTCCACGCCACTTTTACTTCAAGTAATACAGAATGAGATTCTAGTCTTCTTGGCTGTGGGAAGTAATCTGAAGCCAAAATATGTGGCTTAGAGGCAGCAATTGAAATCAAAGGGAAATTAAGAAGAATGTGTCATTATATTTCCCATTTCTAGATGACTAAAGCAAACAGCATCTAAAAGAACAGCAGCATATATTTTACTTTCATACTGGAGTCTCCTACAAATAAATGGCAAAAATCCTTGTTGATAGCAAAGACAATTAGACTATGTGAAAGCACCAATGTTCCATGTTCCCCCAAATAAGGAATTTCCCTAAAAATGATATTACTAGGACACAACATTTTTTAAAAGCTCACTTGTAACAAGATTCTTTTATTTAGTAGAATAAATTAAAACTGGGAAGAAAATAGTGATATTTCATTTCATGAGGGGAAGGGAAAATCTCGATTATGTTCTGGAATTAGAGTCTTAATAAACTCATTAGTTTACCCTAACCATTCAGGCAACTATAACGGTTATCCTGTGATAGCACCTGAGTTCTGCATTGTTAAATATATAGAAGGTCATTCTCCAAAGTTGGACCTTCATTTTCAGATTCACCATAACATGCAAATCTTTAATTGTAGGTCAGCAGTAGATCTTTTGTGGTAAATTACCTTTGGAGCAATCAAGTTCTTAATGACACTGTAACATAAATTCTCCATACCATACCATTTTCAGCTTAGCTGAAAGAAGAGGGCCAAATGTTGCCTGTGGACACATTAATGTAAGTTACATAGACAGATGAATGACCTTCATTTGGTTTTTGAAGCTATAAATTCTCATTTGAATCCAGAAGAGCTACATCTGACTCTGAAGCTGTTATCTAAAATGAATCTCAGGTCATAATGTATGAAACCATAATCCTTCTAAAATGAATTATTAATCTCACCAAATACCTACATAGTACTTTTCATCTACAATGCTTTCTAAAGGACATCCATCTGGGTAAACTGAGGCATGCACTAACACATTCATAAAGCTGTACTGTGAGGAATAAAATCCCTTCTCTCAACCCTCATTTCTGGACTCTAGGCAAGAAGGCATCTTCTCCAGATCCTAAATCAGATATAATCATATATGATCGTATCTCTATCCTACAATCTACAACACAGGTGAGAGACACTTAAAGCTACCTTTAAAAACGTATCTTGGAAACTGTATAGTTATGGCAATAAGGAACAAGACATAGAGTGATATTGTGAATGAATTAGTATGTTTACAGGAACTATGGACAAAAATGTATCATTTTCTTCACTGCAGGTTGTGGTTTTACAAAGTAACACAATTATGAAGAGATGTGGGCCACCTGAGAAACATGGAACAAAGCATACTAGATATCAAGTTGCTGATTCATCAAAAAGTACTTCAGATTCATCTTAGAGGGAATTACAGCTAAAAGCCCCTGGGTAAGAGAAATTAGAAACAAGTAGTAAATAAGTAAGCTCCCAGACTGAGCTGGTCAAAAATCTGCAGTGGGAAGTGAGAGAAATCAGCAAGAATATTTTGCCAAAAGCAATGTTTGTCTCTTCAAACATATCTGTCTTCCTTTAAAGCTCTCCTCAGGACTCTCACTTATTCAGTGATGGTGAGAGCTGAGATACCTGAAGTGCGTGACATGAGATAAAATAAGAAAAAGATGGCATAATAAGCTATATTACAATCAATCTTTGGGGAAGTAAAGACACTCTAAGTCAAATATTTGAAAACTCTATGGGGAAGAACTTAAAGTAAAATATTTTTTTCTCTAATATTGGGGTATTTTTAATGATCACAAAAGGTAGCTTGGAAGACTATGTAGGGTGTCCTCCTCTGTTCTGTTTGAGTCAAAAGATGAAGAGCACAGCAAGACTAAAGTTGAAAAAAATGCTGATAGGGTTGGACTTCACAACACTGAGACAGTTCAAATCTGAGCAACAATGAAAAAACTCACAGGCCACCCTAGAGCAGAGAGGGATAAATACAGTGGAAAAATACTGCTAAATTGTAAAGGATTGTTGATCACAGCAATGATGGATCAAGGGTAAAGTGGGGAGAAGTAGTGTTTTTATTAGATCAAGCTATATTGCTGGGAAAAAATAAACTAAATTTCAGGTATGCAAGTTCTCCTTTAATGACCCAAAAGCTTCTCAAAGCTCTTCTAGACAAATCTTTTCATTTCATGAAGATTGTTAATTCTGCCTTCAATTTTGGTTCTCCTCTCTAACCTCACAGTCAAAGGTGCTAACCAATGTCTCAGAGCCAGCAAAGCACAGGGTGTTAGTTCAGACAGCAGTAGATGCCTGTTCTTTTATCAGCTTCATGCTGATGAACACTGCAGTAAATACTGCCAGAATTTTTATAAGTCTGTACAGTAGAAACAAAAATGACATAAATTAGCACCCTTGTAAATTAAGGCTCCCTACTGTTAAAGAACAAAGCAAGCGAGCAAGCAGACTGGGTAGCAGCCTTTTACCTCTTTCAACACTCACACACTTCTCTGCCTCACACAATAAGATGACCAACAGACGCTGCAGGTATCATCTTAGAAAAAAAAGTTCCAGAGAACCAACACTGACACACTTCATTTTGTACCTAGATTTTAACTTTACACAGTCATATTTTAAACTATGCATAGGCTGTTGGTTAAACTTTTACATTTGCATCACTGCAAATAAAAGCACATAAGCATAAACTTTTTGTGATTACTCTAACCTCCCCTAGCAAGCCTTTGGTCAAAAGTCTCAACTAAAATAACCCCAGGACTTCTACACACTTCTCAATTTAGCAGGCAATCATGTCTTTGTTCCCCAGTGAACTCAAAGCTGCATTTCCCTTAGTAAAAAGCAGATTCTTACCTGTATAATCTCATCCCCAATTCACTTAGTTATGCAAGTAGTAAATCTCCTAATTCACGTCTGATTTGCTCACAATACTGTGCTGCTGTCTAACTTCACATAGCCAGGAGAGCTTTGTATCTTCAACTGGCTGGAGAGAAATATTTGTTGGTTAAAACCTTTCTTAAAGCTTAAGTAAAACTGAAAGAAGATGCTTCCAAGAGTGTAATCCTTCTAAATCTGTATACACAAGTCTGGCAATAATAATGGTGTTAGAAGTAAGATAGTGTACTCAGAAATAACTCTAAATTGGGAAGCTGCATTGTACTCAACTATAAGTTAGCACTGAGCAAACTTTGTAAAAGATGTCACATAATGCTTCCAAGACTAAACATAAGCAAAGTACATTAGCCAACCACAAGCTTCAGAAGTTAATGTTTTGACTGTTCAAAATTTTGGATGCCTATGCAATTTCTCAAACCTTGAGACTCAACCAAGGCATATTATTAGACAGGTATGTTAGCAGGAGTTCAAGCTCTTCCAGGTAGTGCTTGCTAAGAACAGTTTTCTTTTATGCTTACAAGCTTCCTTCTATCCCTTTTGGAATAAACCAATTTAAAATCCTGGGTAGGACAGCTGAGTGAGTAGCAGCACCTCTAGCAGAGCAAAAGACAATAATCATTCCCCAGTCTGAGGCTGGCACTAGCAGAGGCTGGCACAGGCTCTTATGAACCAGCAGGGATAATAACTGGATGGATAAAGAAGTGATGCATCAAGTTCCACCCATTAGGGGAAAAAAAGAGGTGCTGTCACTTTCTCCTGCTGAATCTGTGCCACTCCAGAGAACAGGGTTCAATACTTATTTGGCCAAAATAAGAAAGAAGAGGGGTTCTTTATTTTTTATGGCACTGGTTTAGCAAACAGGAGTCCTGTGCTCTGGTCCCTTTGACAACAACTGTTTTGGTCTTTTGTTCAATAACTACTTAAAATACATACACAGTGTAAAGAGCTGGGCTTAGGTGCTCTCCTTCCCTCCCTCCCTCCCTCCCTCCCTTCTTGCCTTCCTTCTTCCCAAGGAACCTCCTGTTGCCTCACCTACAGAATCATATACTACTTGTTTCTCCAACACAGGACTGGTGGGATTTTTTGCAGATTGCCCTAATGTTGTTATGACAGCAGTGAATATTGGCACTGAGGACCAACTGATTTAACCTTGTTCAGTGGGCAGCCCCCAAGGGAGAGGGGGCCTGATTGCCTCTGAAACTCAGGATGAAATTGGCCACGTCTCCTAATTCTGTGGGGCAGTGTTCTGGGAAATAGATTGCTAATCAGCAAGGGAGGACACACTACAGGTAACACATGACAGAAGATGCTGCTGCTGCCGAGTCTTGTGTGGAGCTGGGCCCAGCAAGGGCATTCAGAGAACACTTACCTGAGCACCCACACCGGGGAGACAGTGGTACAGGGTCCTGGCTGGGCTTAGGCAAGAAAGAGTTGCTAAATTCAAGGCCAAGGCCCATGGGAAGGATGAATGTTGTACTCTAGTGAAGCTTAGGCTACCCAGGGGTGAGTCTGTTTATCTGAGCCCCGAAAAACAAGAGACACAATTAAATCTAGCTGATTAGAAATGATAAGCTGATGGTAGTGATGAATAGGATGGACAAACTTAACTACCTGAGCCATTTGGGCCAGGCTCTTCTTTAAGGTTCATGACAAGAAAGAAGCAATGCTCACAGGTGATTCATCTGATCTGCTAAGGATGACTGAAAAGCATATGGGTTTTCTGCTGATCATAAAAGGAGCCTGTGGCAAGTACCTCACATAAAGGCATTGGCATTTAGCTAAACTGATATGGTGCAGGTGCTTAGATGAGCATGGTTCACCTATTTTAAAACAAGGACTGTGGTGTTCCATTTTGCATAATATTCCACTACTCTAGTAGGGCACCTACCAAGCTCAAAGAGGACCCATATCAGGCAATTCAAGGTGACCCGAACACTGCATTGCCTGTTTTCTGATCTCACATAGGAATACAGCCCCAGCAACACAGAGCAGGATCTCTGTGTGGAAGTTTGAGAAAGCTTTCAGCAAAGAAATGACTGATAGGAAGGTGAATGCAATACCCATATCGGATAGGAACCATTTCTGGGTGTCACAGGAACATGCAATGGTTTAAGAGCCTTCTATTGGCATGCACACTGTAGAAGCACACTGGAGGCACCCACAGCAGTGTACTTCTCCAGCTAGGCTCAGAACTGAATCACACCTGCACTTCAGTTTTATTTCCTCCAAAAGGAACTGAGGTGTGGTGCACAACGTACTGTGGGAAACCAATCACATGTAGTAAACGGAGAGGGTTTGCTTCAAAACTCAACTATTACTCCAAATTGCTAATTTAGACTGAGATAAAGAGGAGCATGTTCCAAAGGTAGCCAAAAGTGATATTAAAACTAAAATACACCTGAGGTCATATTTTTATTTCTCAGATTGACTCTACAAAATCAAGAGTTTATTGAAGCTGTTACTGGGTCAACTTATGCAGAAGCTTAGAGCAGACAATCCCAACTATTCCTTTAAATATATGAATAATAAAATTTTGGATTATGCTTTAATCCAAGACTTGAGTCAGTTCTTAGGTTATCCAAAATATGCTACTGCTAAACTTCACTATCAATTTCCAACTGTTAAGTTTCTTAAATTATTAACAGAGAGCCCATAAAGGTAGAAAAGATAGACTTACCTTCCCAGGAGTACTCCTGAAACACAGAGTGTTGTCTATACTCCAGGCAAAGCTGTTTTTCTAGGCTCTGATCCAAATCTGTGAGAGCATGTTACCAGGAGTCCAATAAGGAAACCAATTTCCTCAACTGAGGTTGTTACAAGCAGAGAAAACATTTCATATACAAACAAACCATCAAAGTGTAAAGATTAAAGTACACACTTTTTACAAGATGAAAGACACTTAACAGACACTATTCTAGAAGTAGGTCAGCTAGGTCAGACCAGGATGTTAGATCCTGCAATCCATGAGGAATTTTAAGGAGCAAGCAATCAGACTGTACTGAAGATTACTCACTTGTATATGAAGAAAGAACAACAGAACTGGTTCACCTCTGTGTTCCATGGAAAGTTAATTCATATTAAAAATCAATCAAACAAAACATAGTTAAAAACATAACAAGTAAATAATAATAATACTTAAAAGCTTACAGATAAAAACAATACAATCAACCAGAGACTGGAAAATCAACATTTCTGGAATTGATATTCAGAAAGAACTTCCAACTGAGGCAACATAGACATTTTTTTTTATATTTAATAGATGCTTATTTAAATACTCTGAGTCATTTCAGGGGAATTACAAAAATATGAACGTCCTACATAGTAGGATGCTAGTTTCAAAAATATAAAGACTGCTAATTGGGAAAATGAGTGAAATTCTTGAACAAAGCAATGACCACATCAACAGTGAGGACAGGGTGAACTGTTAAGAGGAAGAGTTTGGCAGTTCTCACAGAGCTAACAGCTACCCATTCACTATGCTAGCAGGGAAAAAATAAGCACTATGCGGGATAAAATACTGAGGCACAGAAATACATTACAACTTTCATGCAGATGTTAAAGTGAAGGTATGAAGAGATGAAGAGTTATCCAGTCCTAGGTACAGAAAAGATTATATTGTTTGCTCTCTGTCATGTTGCAGTGAGTGAGTTTCCCCAGAATGCTGGAGGAGGCCATGTGCTCTCCCAAGGGCAATGTTGTTCTACTTCCCTCCTTGATCCACCTTAATCCCTTTCTCAGCGAATTTTAGTCACCTCACCCAGGCAAACACTGAAGTTGGGGAAAATGAGCTTCAGCCAGTCCCACATAGGTTTCCACAGCCCCTATTCACTTCCATGTTGATCACGCTTCACCGCCAGATGTAGCCAAGCTGACTCAGATATCCTATATGCTGTAATTACACTCTACTGTCATCAAGACACACAGGTTTGGGAAGAACCTTTCATTTGCATTGCTATGGTAACTGTAACAACGGTCCCACAAAGAGGTTTGTAAGTCACTTGTTGCTTACACTTATACTTCCCTTAACCTCTTCCACACCCTTTCGGACAGCAAGCCCCTGCCCTTGCAATCATTGCTAGTCTGCCTTTTCTATTCTGAAAACTTTCTTTGGCTTAGGGCTGCAATTCCTGCTTACAGAACAGAGAACTCAGCCTCTGCTTTCAAGCTGTTGCTCAAAACCTCCAGTGTCTTCCTGGCAAGCTAGGGCTTAGATGCCTGCAGGGGAAATGTAGAAAAACCATGCCACCATGCCTGAATCCCATGAATCCCAGGTGACAGTGAGCCCTCTTTGGTACCTCTCTATAATCAACAAAGGCACACTTTGTGTGCTATGAACATGGCATCAGTCAGTGGCTTCAGAAAAACAGTGAGCCACAAGTACTCTCTAATGAGGAATAGTGTGGCTGGCCAAGCAAATCCTCCTCAGTGTCTCAGGAAAACTTAAGATATATGCCTCTCCATTACATTCAACCTCTGCAGGCACTACATAAACACATCAAGGTTATCTCTCCAAGTTGCTAAATTAACTAGGAAATAAAGCTCAGCTTCAAGGTAGCACAAGTTAAAGTATGTTAAGCAGATTCTAAAGGACTTCACGTGTAAAGCTTACAGTGAAACAGGAACCTATGCTGCTGAGGTACAATACTTGACTAGAGGTATTCAGTAATATATGGCTCTGTCTGCAGGATCAATTAAATGCAATACCTACACCACAGTCACATCGAAACCTGCATGCTGCTCCCCTTGCCTACAAACAAGCAGACCCTCTGGTCCAACTCAACCAAGCTACCAAACTTGCTGTGAGGGAAAACCTGAGTGTAGCTGACATATTAGCACAGGACCACTTTCTAGATGAGGTAAGCATAGATTTTAAATGTCATTGTTCAACATATTCAACAGACCTTCTCAACACCCAACAGACCTTCAGCCCCCAACACCCACACTCAGCAGATCTTCAGTCAGGTTTTTCTAGACAGAGTGATTTACCTATCTCTAGGCTAGCAAAATATACAGGCTCAAAGAACATGCCCAGGAACAGGTACATGGTCATCCACTCTGTCAAAATATAGCACAGCTTTGTCTCAGGGATTCTAGCACTCTTCCTCAGGCACCTGAGAATTAGCATGCACTAGGAACCTTTCCCAGCAGGCAGACTCAGTGTGACCCCCTTCTTTGGAGGTAAATGAGTTTCATAGAATCACAAAATAGTTGAGGGTGGTGGGGGACCTCTGGCTATAGTCCAATCCAGTCCTTGGCTGAAACCAGGGTCAGCTACAGCAAGTTGTTCAGGGCTGTGTCTAGTTGGGTGTCCTGGTTTGGCCGGGATAGGGTTAATTTTCACCAAGAGTTGCTATTCGGTACCATGCTGACGTCATGTCCGGCACAGGAGGCTGGGGCAGAACAGTCCCGGCTTTGTCTCACCCGGCTTGCCTCGCTCTGTGTCTGTAGCTGTATCCACGCGGTCTGTACCTTTATACCTCTTGTTTTGTACATTCCTATCCCTGTTACTGTTGTTGTGATTGTTGCTTTTGCATCGCTGTATTAAATGCTCCTTATCTCAACCCGCAGGGTTTGTATTTTGCTACCTCTCCTGTTCCCGTCCGGGGGGTGGGGGGGCAGCGGCCACGTGGTGCCCAGTCCCGGCGGGGTTTAAACCACCACATTGGGTTTTGAGCATCTCCAGTGATGGAGATTCCCTCACCTCTCTGGGTAACCTGTTTGTGTTCAATGACCTGCACCATAAAAAAGTTATCTCTTATCCTTAAGTAATATTTCCTGTGTTTCAGTTTCCACCCATTGCCTCTTCTTCTCCCACTGAGAAGTATCTGCCTCCATCTTCTTTATCACCCTTGCATCAGGTGTTTATAAACATTTATAAGATCCCCCTTGAGCCATCTCTTCTTCACCAGACTGAACAACATCAGATCTCTCAAGCCTCTCATAATATGAGGTCCTTCACTGGACCATGGAGATGGACCATCAGGGTATCGGCCTGAGATTGCAGGGCTGATTGGCAGGGCTTTAAACTAGATGGGAAGGGGGAGAGGAATAATAATAATATCAGGATTATCAGTCCAAAGAGGCAGGATGACACACCAGGGTTGGAGGGAAGGGGTGACTTATGTAAGGGACTTCAACCTGTTGCTGAAGCATGATGTAGAAACTGC